>JAOUQZ010000025.1:15796180-15811180 GCA_028564935.1 Neosilurus hyrtlii
TTCATCACTCCTCTATCACAGCTTCATCATCACTCCTCTTCATCACTCCTCTATCACAGCTTCATCATCACTCCTCTATCACAGCTTCATCATCACTCCTCTTCATCACTCCATCACAGCTTCATCATCACTCCTCTTCATCACTCCTCTATCACAGCTTCATCATCACTCCTCTTCATCACTCCATCACAGCTTCATCATCACTCCATTACAGCTTCATAATCACTCCTCTCAATCCATCTAATCATCTCTTAATCACTGCTTCATCACTCCTCTTAATCACTCCTCTATGACAGCTTCATCACTCCTCTTTATCACTTCTTTTCCTCTCCATCACTCCTCTTCATCACTCTTCATCACAGCTTCATCATCACTAATCTCCATACATCCTCTTCATCGCTCCATCACAGCTTCATCATTTCTCCTCTCACTCCTCTTCATCACTCCTCATCATCACTCCTCTTCCTCATCACTCCTCATCGTCACTCCTTATCATCACTCCTCTTCCTCTCCATCATTCTTCATCATCACTCCTCATAATCACTTCTCTTCCTCTCCATCATTCCTCTTCATCATCACTCCTCATCATCACTCCTCTTCCTATCACTTGCTCTCCATCACTCCTCTTCCTGTCCATCACTCTTCATCATCACTCCTCTTCCTCTCCATCACTCTTCATCATCACTCCTCTTCCTCTCCATCACTTTTCATCAGCACTCCTCATCATCACTCCTCTTCCTCTTTATAACTCCTCTTCATCATCACTCTTCTTCCTCTCCATCACTGTTCATCATCACTGCTCACCCTCTCCATCACCCCTCTTCATCATCACTCCTCTTCATCTCCATCACTCCTCTTCATCACTCCTCATAATCACTCTTCCTCTCCATTACTCCTCCTCATCATCACTCCTCTTCATCTCCATCACTCTTCATCATCACTCCTCATAATCACTCTTCTTCCTCTCCTCTTCATCATCACTCCTCTTCATCTCCATCACTCCTTTTCATCACCTCTTGTACTCCTTAACTCATTAGTCTTTTTGCTTGGATGCTGGGAATCACTAAATGTATTATTATTATTATTATTATTATTATTTACTACTTTAATAACTTTTTTTATATAGTTTTTTTCAATGTTTAAAGCACAGTCGAAACTTATTTTTTTACCTTTTTTATGTTTATTTTTTTATAATAAATCTTTTATTTGATTCACAGCTTCACATATTTTACACGTTACACAAATCATACATTTAGAGGACGATATACAGTAAGTACACATGTGGTACAATTTTTCTGTGTGTGTAAATTTATTTTATTTCATTTTATACCGTCTTGTTTGAATACTAGATTCTAATTGGTCAATCACAGGAATTCAGAGGTTAAATATTTCTGTAATATTCACCTTTAAATCACTATTTTATAATTAACTGTGTATGAATCCACTGTGTATGGAGATCTTGATCCCCCTGACTGGGTTTAGTTTGCGATAATGACCAGCTAATGTTTTATGATCAGATTATTAAAATGCATGTAAAAAAAAAGCGAATCAGGGTTTGGACATACGTATGTTTGGGTTAAATTCAGGTCTCCTGTTCACTATAGAACTACGTATTCAGATGATTTAAGTACATAAACCATCACGTGTTAGATTATAAGGTATAACAATGTAATGGTTGTGTGTGATGTGGAGATTAGAAATCCTGTCTGCACTGCCAGCGCTGCAGCTTCACAAAACAGCAGGACTCCGGAGCGTAATGCATGATACTGGGGTTACGTAATAATCTGTAACGCAATGCTACCATCTGTATGATTATCTGATACAGTGCTTCAAATATCTGCATCCAGATTTTCACCCAAAGTGGGTGTGGCCTAAATTTCAAAATATATTTTTATTTATTTATTTATTTTTAATGGTTCCTTGTGAAAATATATCTGTATTTATATTCATAAACAGTTACATCATGACTATATAAGTGTATTTAATCATTTTCAATGAAAAATAACTTTGTGGTTACTGAAAACACTGATAGCAGCAGCGGCGAATCAGATCTGAGCGACTGACTCAGGTTTTGGCTCGGGTTCTCGTGAGCATGTTGGCTTCCTGATTGACTAAGATTGTTTGTCTGGCACTTTGGTGCCACTCGTTCTGGCATTTCTCACACGCTGGCACTTGGCATGACCGCGCCACGCGTCTCAAGATTAACATACCTCAGACAAGGGCAGAGCCGCTACGCTGGACCCGACCTTCCGTTCTCCGGCCCAATCAGAGGCAAGAGAAAAGGATGGGTGAAGAGAAAGGGAGTGAAACAGAGACTGCGATAGAGAGAGGGAGGGGTGGGGGGCAAATTTGTCTTACTGTTGGAAGGGGGCTGGGTGGGGACGATGGAGAGTAAGAAAGTGGGAGAGAGAGAGGTTGAGATAGAGGGAGAGGAGGCGTGTTGGTGGTGTTGCGAGCGAAGGGATGAGTAGTCGAGAGAGGGAGAGAGAGAGAAAGGGATGGACGGGATGGAGGGGTACTCACGGATTGTCGGAAGGGTTGAGGGGGAGCTATGGGAGGGGTCTCCATGCTCGGCTGGCGCCCAGTGGCGATGCTTTTCCGCCTGAGGCGGGCGTTGTCTGAGAGAGAGAGAGAAAGAGAGAGAGAGAGAGAGAGAGAGATAAATGACCAAATTAGCATGCTATTATAAAATCACAATGTACTTTATCTCCTGGAGCAAATGTTACAAATGAGCTTCAGATCAGAAACAGAAAGAGAAACAATGCAGCCCCAAGTTTAAGATCTTTAAATCCATAACCATCATTTTCTCGCTTAATGGCTACTTTATTCTGCATCGTAAGCAAGCATAAACAAAAGCACAACATTTACGACCAAAGGTTTGAGTACCTACGCCCATCACACCCATATGTGCTTGTTCAACATCCCAGATTTCCAGATTTGCTCTTATAATAAGCTCCACTCTTCCGCGGCGGCGTTCCCTGAGATCTGAGTACCAGTGAAGTGGAACTGTAGCTCTATCGTATATAAAGATTCCATGTACACAAGCGCTGTGTTTCCAACATTGTGGCGACATGGGTGTGATGGTCGGGGTGCGCAAACATTTGGTTATGTACTACATAAGATGATTCCTAAATTCCCTTTAAAGACCTCGCTTTGCTTTCAGACCTCAATGTTTCAAGCAGCTCGGGTGGTGAATAAAAGTCATCCTGAAATTATTTCCGACGACGTGCCAAGAATGTTCCAGAAGTGATCGTTTAAGCTGTCGTACAAGAGCGAAGACGATTCGAAAATGTTTCGCTGTTTCCCATTTTTAAGATTAAAGCCTGCTGTCAAAACACAGTATCTTCTTTAACGGACGCGGTTGTGATGTGAATACCACGACTCCAGCTCAGGATTCTGAACTCGAGCCTGACTCTTTATTCGAGCGTCCCAAACCCATTCATTCAGTATTTATACCTCTTATCCTGTTTAAGGTCGCTGGGAGGCTGGAGCCCATCTCAGCTGACACTGGGCGAAGGAGGGGTACACCCTGAACAGCTCGCCAATCCATGGCAGGGTCAACACACACACAACCGTTCACAGTCGAGTTCGCACTGAGAGGCAATTCAGAATTGTCTTAATGTGCATACTGTACGTTTGGACTGCAGGAGGAAACTTCGAGCACCCTTAGAAAACCCACGAAAGCATATAGAGAACATCACGGAAATGTCCTCGCTGACCACAGGGCTCGAACCCAGGAGCTTCTTGAGGTGAGAAAACAGTGTTAACAACTACAGCACCACGTCACCCGCCAAGTGGAATCCAGAATCCCGAACGCAGGGTGAATATAAAGAACTCAAACCCAAGTAGAACCCAGAAACTCAACTTGATGGTGATTCCGAGTTAAATCCCAAACCTAAAATGAATTCAGAATTCCAAAACTCAGTTGAATTCAGAGTCCCAAACCCGAAATGATTTCGAGATAAATCCCAAACAAAAGATCAATTTGGACTCTAAGGCTTTGGACTCTGGAGTGAATGATCCTGCTGTGTTTCTCACGCTTTAGGTGTCCTGTGTAAAGATGGCGTAAGAACAAACCAGAGAATATAAATGTTGGTGTTTCCAAAAAATTAGTCCTTACAGTCCGAGACTCTGGACTCAACTTGGACTCTCCAGCTTTGGAATCAGCTACAGCTTGCAGCACTGGACTGAATTTGGGATCTACAGCTTGGGATTCTGGAGTGAACTCCGTGACTTAGAACTCTGGACTGAACCTCAGGATTCTGGTCTCTTTGACTCTGTGGTGTTCAAGTCTGGCGCGAACTCGGACACTGCACTACGGGATTCTGGAGTGGACTCTGACGCTACACAACAGGATTTCTGGAATCGACTTGTGGCTCTGGACTCAACATGAACTCTACAGCTGGACTCAAGTCATATTCTACAGCTCTGGAATCTGGACTGATCCAAGCCCAGAAAGCGATAGAAGCATTTCATCCACATCACAATCTGTCTTAGCCTTGACTTTATGCGGAAATGCTGCGCTGCTTGGTCGCTTTTGTCCACGCCACTTCCTGATGTTTTCAGCCTCATAAACATGATTCCGGCCATCGGCATTGTCACGAAGAGCACGCACCGTGAAAGAACGAAGGACAACGCTAAAAAGAAGCTTCCGTGGAGATGCTGGGGAGGAAATGAAGCTGTAATTACGAAAAAAAAGAAGCGGGAGGTGAGAGGCAGAGCTGGCAAACAGAGCATGTATCAAACGGCATCCTTGGGCGTGCATCTGCTTCCAGTGTGTGTGTGTGTGTGTGTGTGTGTGTGTGTGATGAATGTGGACACAAGCCGGTTCAAGAGAAACAAATGAATGGATGGCGTATCGGGTGTGGAGGCGTCAGAAGCCTGGGTGAGATTCAGCAGGCAGGATGAAGGTGTGAAAGAGTAGAAAGAAAAAAGAAAGAACAAAAAACACCACCAGAAGCAGCAGCAGCATTCTGCCTTTTCTTCTGCGTTATCGTGCAGCCGCAGATCAACGCTAACCCTTACATAAATCCAACTGTAAATGCAGACTCCCTCTGTAAGCGATCACTCTCTCTGTCTCACGCTGTCACCTTCCTTCCCTCCCTCATCTTCCTCTCTTTCCTGCTCTCCCTGCCGTTTTCTGCCTCTTTAACACATACACACAGTTTGTTCTCCATCTCCCACGCACCTCTTTTACATAATTCACATAGTGCGTTTATCCATCTCTCTTTTACAGCCTCGTCTCTCGTCTCCACAGCCTCCCCTTCGCTCTCCCTCTCTCGCTGTTTGCTTTTTGGATCGTTTTCTCCCGTCTTTGCACTTCCATTCTCATTCACAATGTTCTCACTCTCTTCTTCGGAGCATCTCAGACATGACGGTAGAACACAAACCGATCCTGTTCCCTCTCACGGGATTACACTGTTACTGCTGTACGTCTTTAAAGAACCTCTACGTGTCCATTTTAATGTAAAACTGTCAAAACTTTATGTTGAATAATAATTGATGTAATGACCAAAATGGCCTCTGCACCTTTATCCTCATTAAAAATGATAATCATGCATGAATATGCAATTAAGGAAAACCCACATGTCCTTCTGTCGTCCTGAGCAGTTGGTCAGTTAGTTAAATGGCGGGTCAGATGGTTGCATTGAAACAGGTATGATTTGTTGTTAAATCATTTTCATTTAACAGCAAAGTGTTACCATGGCAACCGCCACTGCTAACCATACTAGCATCATCCCAGGCTGAAAGGTTTCACATCACTGTTACCACCTTGAATTGTTTGTATATCCATCCGTAACGGGCTCAAAGTCAATGAGATCATTTTGTGACATCATCACTTGAGTTCGTACTTAGCCCCGCCCCTTAATTGTATTAATACATACAGTATACATTATAAAATGCAGTAAAAGTTTGAAAGGTGAATCAATCATTGAGAGCTACTAAAAATGCGTTGTATAATAAATTTTACATCAGAATACACTTTTATTAAAATCTAAATCATGGTTGGAATATCCACCCCACCAGCAAGAAGGTCCTGAGTTCGAGTCTCGGACGTTTCTGTGTGGTGTTCTCCTTGTGCTTGCGTGGGTTTCCTCGGGGTACTCTGGTTTTCTCCCACAGACCACTGACATGCACAGTAGGCTAACTGGCTGTTCCAAAATGCCCCTATTTTTAAATTGCCCAATTAACCCAAAGTGCATGTCTTTCCATGATGGTATAAAAGTACGTGGAACAGTGACCGCCACATGCACATCACAGTAACTGCCGGTAGACATGACGGCTGCGACGTATGCATCGCTTTCTCATGCAAGTACACATTTACTCGGAGGAGTGCGTCATAATGTTTTAAATGTATACTGAGACGTGGGTAAACAAATCCAGGCACCACAGACTGAATGTAAACATGGAGAGTCTTGGTAAAGTTTACTCCTCATTCTTCGGGCTGCACTCGGGGAAACGTTTTGCGCAGAATGATTCCTTCCATAAATATCCCCTCTAACGAGTCTCATCCAGGTGCTATCGGCCAACGAGCGCACGTTGCACTTTAATCCTTTTACTCCACTCCGAGAGAGCTACCTCGCCCTGCGTTGCACCAAGTGTCATCAGCCTTGCACGCCGTTTTGCTTTTAGGCATCAGGTATGTTTTCCTATTGCTTATTTAATCTGGTGTCATGTGACATCAAGCCTCAAAATGTGCCAAATAAACAAAGTGGGAAATGTTTATACTTAGTTCAGGATCTGCTACCCGATGAATCGTGTGATCCAAACTATTCACACCCTTCCCCAGGATACTCTTCAGCCCAGACTGAATCAACACCTACAGGGATTACATTGTGTAGCCGGACACACATGGACCCTGAAACATTTAGAATGTTAGAGATGCTTTAACATCAGCAACAGGAACAAGTTACCTCTGGAACAACTTGCCCCTGGATCAAGTTGTCCCCACATTCCTGCGGCGGCAACCCGAAAGCTAAAGGGATAACCGCTGGACAAGAACCTCTCACCTGCCGCGAATTTAAACAGCCAATTATCCTAATGTGAATGTCTTTGGACTGTAGGAGGAAACAAGAGAACCCAGAAAAAACCCACGCAAAAACACAGGGAGAACATCCCTACAGACACACCCTTGCCGACTCAAACCCAGAACCTTTTGCTGTGAGGCGAATGTACTAATCAGTACGCCACCATAGCTTGGTGTGAGTCTGAGTGTGAATGAATGTGTTTGTTTTAGCCCTGGGATGGACTGGCGAGCTGTTCAGGGTGTACCCTGCCTTTACCCAGTGTCGGCTGAGATAGGTTCCAGCCTTCATGTGATCCTAGTAGGATTAAGTGGTTCGGCAGATGAATGAATGGATATAATAAACCGCCCGGCCCCGCCCCCAAAAAAGTCTCACAACCAACCAACCAACCAAGTCATTCCGCCTTTATCCTCGTTTACTGCACGCAATCATCACGCCATTGTTCCAACAAACTTAACCACCGTAACATTGATTTCCATCCAGTGTCGGGTTCATTTGTCATTGACGTCTTGAATCGATGAGGGAGAAACTGAACCCCTTCAGAAAGTCTTCTCCAGCACATCCCCAAAACTTTCAACAGGGTTAAGGTCAGGACTCTGGGGTGCCAACACTTATGTGAAAATTATCCTCGTGCTCCCTGAACCACTCGCTCATTATTTGAGTCCCCGTTCTATATCCGTGCCATCAGGGAAGAAAAAGTGCATTGATGTGATAACCTGCTCATTCACTACATTCAGATCATCAGCTGACTTCAGTTTATTCCCACATTAATGTTGCTGAGCCTCAACCGGACCAACTGGAGCACCAACACCAATTTTTGGCAATTACACGCTGTGATCAAGGATAAATGCTCTCCATGAAAATATTACAGTGCGGGACTCTTTTGGCCGGGCAGTGTATAATAATGCATGTGATATTACTGCATTACACAAGCTCTTTCTACTCTCCCAATTTTGCTAGCGTGCTAATGATTGTTTAGATCATACAAAGAGATCCAGAATTCTGTTGGCTGTTGTGCAAATCAGTCACGCACTTCAACACGCTGCTGCACCGACTTCCTGTTTCACAAAAAAAATCGCAAACGTACAGAAACATATTCCAGCTGAGGAGTGACAGCACATGGACTTTATGATGTGTGGTGTTCCTGTAGCGCAGCGTTGCTGGTTTTAAAGAAGCCCTCAGGTCAGTGAGTGGGGAGGTGAGACAGATGACCATCACAGATTACTTTATTGTACCAGACGCCCTGTTCCTGTGTGCTCAGAGTTATATGAGAGCACTGATATGGGCACAGCCATGACTCTGTCCAGGAGTTTCACACAAAGACGTCTCAGCTGGCGGAGAGTGGAGCGGGTCGAGCCCGACCCGGATAAATGACTCCATGAGAAATGGCTGAAGCCGGTTTTAGCCCGCGTGATTATTACTTGTCGGACTGAAAATGATCCCAACAATATCCGGACTGAATTCTGCGATAACGTCTGTTCTTCATCAGATTCCAGTGTTTCACAGGGAGATGTCCCCGCCGTATTCTCGTACATACTGTACATATAATACTGTATATATATACAGACATTTCAATAGCTGGGATTAAAGCCTGCGTGCCGCCCTTCTAATCTATCTTTAAGGAAGCAGTCAGCTTTTACAACACTCACCAAACCAACATTCTGAAAATTTAAGCACCACAATAAAGTTCATCCCTGGAGAGGATGTTGGCTAATATTAGTATCTAATAGCTCAAGACAAGCACAGCAGTTTCATTATGTTTCATGGTGGGGTTTTTATTTTAGCGTGAGCTGGGGTTTGTCGATTGGTTTGGTCAGGAAGAAAGCAGCGGTCGGTCTCGGGAGCAGAGAGCCTGAGGTCCTCCATGTATCGAAGCAGGATGAAAAGACATGCATGAATCAGGACAAACCTCAGGGTGGCCTTACCCTTCTACACTAAGCCCACGCGACGTAGGCAGTCCACAGCAACACTTAATTCGCCGAATGGAGCGCTACTCTGAATCCGTAAGAATTTAAATGACTTCCCATTAACCTCTATAGATTTCCCATTGACAGAAAAGTAATACGTAAGCGCAGCTCTCGTTGTTATTTTCACTGGGTTCTTTTGGTGCTTATTTTAGATTAAGGTTGTGGTTTCAAATCCTAGAACTGCTTGTGCTTGCTTCTATAGTTACGGCTCATTCACAAGGACATACGCAGTGGACTATTAGTGGGCTAATAATAATAATAATAATAGTAATAGGATAAATGGAGTATAACTGTTGACTTTTATCTGTGGGTCTGTATTAGAATGAGGTGGCATCAACACCCACAGTATGGGTGAGTTTCATGTGTATGTGGAAGCATCATTGATGTTGAGGTGTTTATCAGGATATCAGAGAGACTGAAATGAACTTCATCAAGGCAATGTATCTTCCCTGGAAGTCTGTGATTATTTCAGAAGGACAATGCCAGGCCTCATTTTGCAGGAGCTACAACAGTGTGGCTTCATGATGTGGTTGTTGTTGCTGGTGGCGACCATGGACTGTCATGCAGCTGAAGTCAAAATTCCAATATGAAAACTGCAACAGTTAGCATCCTCAGTTCCCAATTAATTAAAAAGTGTAATCAAAAGGAAAGGTGATGTAACACAATCATTCCGACACCTCCGTCCAGACATTTGCTGATTGTGTTCACGTGAAAGTTTATGTGAATTAAAAAATTAAGACTTTTGTAGTAAATTTCTCTAAAAATGGGGTTAGTATTAAATTGTTAGCATGTGACAGGAAACGTGTTGTGTCATGTTGTTATAATGGGAAAAATATCTCATCACAATAAACATTTGATGTACAGTATTTATTACATGATACTGATCCATCTTTTTTTCTGGCGTTTTTTTCTCTATGCTTCCGTAGAGAGGATTCTCCGTCTAGACGCCGTCGTTCCTTTCTGTTCTTTTATTACCTCACAACACTTAACCCTCTATTATCAAAAAATAATCCCTCGTTCTGTTATAATTGTGAGCACTCATGGCGACATCGAATTTGATTAGTGTTTTGTGAAAATATTCTCTCAAAGAGCCACTTGGGCCGGTGGGAAAAGGCTGAGGACGATGAGACGAAGAAGTCGTTCACAAATTAGATCATTATAATTACATTCCAGTATCACATGAATTTACACCTCTCTCTCTCTCTCTCTCTCACTCAGACACACACTTAGTGTCCATTCTGTGATCCCTTCTGTCAGTCAGTCAGTAAGTCACACCAAGCTCATGGTTGGACGTGATAATAACAATAACGCTCGCTGGTTATAATTGTTACATGTTAATCATGCTGCAAGAGAGGTCCCTCAAAATAAATAAAAAAATGAATAGATACAAAAAATATCGAATGAAATATCTTGGCAGATCTATTTATTTCAATTTCTCACTCAAGTCCCTACTGATACACATCCAAATCCAGCCTCGTTACTGGGTTGCCATGGCAACGCTTTCCCGGTACCTCACATTTGACTTACGGAGACAGGGTGGAATGAAGAAGTGTCGAAATCTCATATAAAAAAATCCCACAACTACACAAGAGAGGTACTAAAATCCTAGCCGACATGGTGCTGGCGACGGCACTCTAACGCTTGGTCTTTATCAGCAAGTGCTCGTGGCTCCGTGAGGTCACGACCATTACCATGTGACATATGGTGCTTTGTGTAGTCGTTTTCAGCTGTGTTTAATCAACATAATAATGCACTAGCATGAACACGAACCATGTTCCAGGAAAGATACGTCTTTTGATGGCAGTGTGAGTGTGAGTGTGTGTGTGTGTGTGTGTTCAATGCTGCACACCGGAGTGCTCTTGTACAGAAGAAGAGTGAGAGTATGCGCATGTGTTCTAGAGGAGAAGAGTGGGAGGATGTGTGTGTGTGTGTGTGTGTGTGTGTGTACTTTTTCATTCTCAATGTAAATCTGCTATCGGGCTGCAAGCTGAAGCTGAAGTGTGTGGGTGGTAACGACTCCCAGCTTACTCCTTTACAGACAGAGAGAAAGGACAGAGAGAGAGAGAGAGAGAGAGAGAGAGAGAGAGAGAGAGAGAGCGAATGAAAGGAGAGAGGAAGACACTGGGAAAGGGAGCTAGAGAGTCGGAGAGAGAGAAGAACAGAAACTGAAGAAGGTGTGTTGTAGGTTTGCTGTAATATTAATATTACACGTTTTTGGAAACGCGTATCCGTGGTGTTTGTTGTGACTCGGTGCCGTTACTTACAAACAACCGTTAGCAAAGCTACCTATTACCGTACACTGTCCCACTTCCGGGTTCTCCGCTTTCCCAGCATTCCTCAATACCAAAACGAAACTCCAGTTCCCAACATCCACCATGATAGCCACCACACGTGCACCAAGTCAAATGTGTTCTTACTACGTTCTTACTACAACCAATCAGATCACACCTCACTCTTATCACGTGCTCATGGCATCCATCCAGTATTTATAAATACTGCATAACATGCTGAACTTTTTCATTCGTTCTGCAAAAAAAAATTTTTTTACATTTAACAAGTCTGCACCATGCTTGTGCTACACCAGTGAAGTCCCCACTAGGATTTAGTTACATCATTACTACGTCAACACAAACATCATTGTTACAACATTAACATCATCGTCACCAGATCAACACCGTTGTGACTGTGTCAACCTCATTGTTACAACATCAACATCATCACATCAACTTCATCGTTACTGTGTCAACACCATCGTTGCTATAGCAATGCCGACATTACTACATCAACACTGTCTTTACTACGTCAATATCATTGTTACTACATCAATCCCACCATTACTATGTCAACACCTTCATTATTACATTAACACCACTATTACTACAGCAACACCGTCATAACTACAGCAGTACCATTGTTGCACCTCAATATAAACCCTCATTCTGGTATTAAAGAATTAGTCAAAGATGAAATTTGCTGTTAGACTCTTTAGCTGTTTATTCTTTTGCTCTGACCTTGTCCTCCTTCTTTAGCATTTATTATAACGTTGCTATAACGTTTATTAGCGCTCTTACTGATTTGGATTCACATTCCTGTTTTAAAGTACTAAAACTGCACTTGGGTCCTTGGTCTGTCTCTCCCCGTGTGTGTGTGTGTGGTACTATTACAGGAAATTAAGTAATGCGGAGGTGTGATAAAGTGGAGACGCTGCACGTTCTGAAGTGTTTTATTCCCCTTACGCTGCAAATATCTACAATTACACTTTGTACTCATTACAGAGCGTCTTACCTTTAAAAATCAATTTAAAGTTCAATTTAACACCGCGCAGCGTCCCCAAGACAATATTTTTCCATAGTTTGTTTATGCTATAGCAGCTATAAATAAAAAGTAAAATCACTGACACTGGAGACTCCTTCCTCAGAGAACACGTCGTCATTTACTGCACGCTTCGTTTTCATTTTAAAACCTCAGTAATTATCAATTAGCGAGTTAGCGTGTATGAGCATTTGTATTCATAATTATATATTATTATATTAATATATATTAAAACAGCAGGACAATAATAGTTGGAAGAAGCTTCCTTTGGAATTTATCCTGATGGATCACAGCAAAAGTTGCCACATCAACTATAAAAAAGAAAAAAAAAAACGGGGTGACTGATGATGCGATGACAAACACACACAATCTGGCGTGAGTAAAGCGTTTGTTTCCTACCTACAGCAGAAATCTTGCTGTTGTGACAAAATTCTTCAGTCCTTGTAAATGATTCCTTCAGTCATCCTCAGATCCTGGGTGGCGGACGAAAAAGCAGTTACACGCCACACAGCACCGTCGTGGCTTTTTACTCCAGGCGTCTTGACATCTTGAACTCTGACACACTTTGACGTTTTGATCCCATTACTTTCCTTCGGTGTGCTTAACGCTACGGGAGAGCTGTCCATCATGTTGGACTGCGATCAGTTTGTATCGTGCACCCAGTGAGTTACCAATCCATACGTTCAAAGACAGATGAGATAAATTAGTGCTAAATGCTTAATAAACACTTAATTACACACTGTATTGTCACAGACAACAATTTATTCATCCGTTAAACAATTCTCATTGAGCGCTACCTCAAGGACTTTCTAGCTAAGGCATGCACTAATGTGCTAATGCTAAGTCCTTAACTAGCTAGTCCAAAAATCCAGGCCTTTGAGCTGTAAACAAATCAGCTAAACGTCTTAATGAAACTGAGCCTATGACTTTAAATGTAAGTTTATTTTATAAGTACATAAGAGTTAAATATCCATTAAGCCTAAAACTTATGAAAAGGTACATAGGGTTAGACTATGTATTCTAATTATTTGACATAGTATGCTAACTACTTAAGAGTATGCTAACTTCATACAAGTGTAAGAGTATGCTAAGTACATAAGAGTATAAGAGTATACTAACTATGAAAGAATGTAAAAGTATGCTAACTACATAAACATATGAGTATGCTAACTACATACGAGTGTCAAAGTATGCTAACTACGTAAACATGTGAGTATGCTAACTACATACGAGTGTCAAAGTATGCTAACTACGTAAACATGTGAGTATGCCAACTACATACGAGTGTTAAAGTATGCTAACTACATAAAAGTTTACCTGGATGCTAATTATACAAGAAGGTAAGAGTATGCTGAAAACATAAGAGTGTAAAATATGCTAACTGCTTAAGAATATAAGAGTATGCTAACTACAAACTGTAGCCACTCGCTCAAGTGCTAAATGTATACGCTAGGCTTTAACAATATAGAAAGTACTAACAAGTTCAATACGTTATATATACATATATGTATGTATGTGTATGAAAGGAAAGATGTTATTTCAGATAGTTATTCCAAAAGGTTAAGGACAGTTGAATTTTGGGAATTTTAGCGGAAATGCGCCTCAGTCCTCCGTATTCCGTCTTCAGTTTGTCTCGTGCTCGGCCCCGCCTTGCTTTCCCGCCCGCAACCCCTCCGGCAGTCCTCAAGCCGCGCTGCATCCCTTCTGGAGAACTTTTGACCAGATTCTCTCATGGTTGATCTTCAGATTTATTGAAATGTCGGTTTTAACAGTAAAAACAAAACTTCTTTCAGAGTTCTGGGAACCAGGTTAGCTTCAAGCTAAGGCCGAAGCACGTGAATCGAGCCCGAATGTTCTTCGAGCTGTAGTTATAAATACTGTGTTAAAACGAATGTAGCAGTTTAAATGGGCAGTTTTTGCAGATAAACACAGGGGAGAGTTCTGTTGCTAGGCAACTGGGAAATATGGATGCTAAGCGTACTAACAATTTTGCTAACTCATCATTTATATGAGCAATTTAAAGACACAGCGACGGAACAAATGAGACAAAACCACCCACAAGGTCAACATTTTCCTCAGAGATGTTGAAAGGTGGTGGAGAAAAGACTCCGTACGGCTGATAAAACAACGTAAATATGTTTAACATCGATTGCTAACCGAACTTGTATGAGTTTTGGCATGTTGTGAAACGTCAGTGTTGCGTCACTCGTCTAAACTTTTACCAGTGGAGCGTAGACGTGGATTTGTTTCATTTAAAAAAAAAACAGTTGATAATGTTTACCTAAATTAGCTGCTATTTACTGCGATGGAATTTGTTACACCACAAATATGATTAGCCTTGTGTTAGTAGCATTGTTAGCAATATAAGCATTATAAGCGCTGCACGTGAAGCCGAAGGATTCTGTGTGTTGTATCAAGCTGGTGAAATCTGCGTTAAAACTTGCGCAGAAGTGCACGCGCGTCAGCGTGGATGTCTGTGACAGAGAGAGAGAGAGAGGGAGAGAGAGAGAGAGAGAGAGAGAGAGAGAGAGAGAGAGAGAGAGAGAGAGACAGCGGGTCCGAGCGCGAGCTGCTCCGATGAGGAGAATCGCGGGGATAATATTTCCAGACTGCGCAGGATGCAGGCGGTGCTCAGGATGTCGCGCGGGCTCTCGGGATCCCCTCGCGCGCTCTAAGACGAGTCACAGACGGTGCAG
>JAOUQZ010000025.1:15813680-15820963 GCA_028564935.1 Neosilurus hyrtlii
AACTCCACACAGGATCGCTCGGGCCCGGGAATCAAACCCAGGACCTTCTTGCTGGGAGGTGGACGTGCAAACCACTATAACATCCGCGTTGAGATTCTTCTTTATTTGTTTGTTTTATAAAAAATGTCATGATGCAGAGACGTACTAAACGATCGACTTTACGTCGGCGTCGGTTGTACGGTTCCGGATGGTTTTTAACCAGCAGGTGGTGTTTTGAGCTGTTTTCAATATGTAATTAACTGTAATTACATCCGAATTAATGCCTCGTATCTGACGATTGGCTGGTTTGAATCGAACCTTGGAGCGTTTTTTTCTCGTGAAGGTCAGAAGACGTCACCCGAACTCTAAGACCTGAACTTTTTTCCACATCGTTTTTTTTTAAGAAAAAATGAAATTTTTACTAAACAACAACCATGACACAGGAGTCTACGCCCAACATCCAGCGGGACATTACGAGTCAATCTGGCTTCCTCCAGTCACACCATCCTCCAGCTTCTCATTCTCTCGCTCCTCCTCTTTGACTCTTCCTCTCTCTTTTTCTCTGCATCTGCTCTGTAATTATTTCCATGGTTACGGTTAGAGACGTGGGCCCGAGCGAGTGTACGAATCCGTCTTACCCCCCCCCCCCATTTTTTTTTCTTTTTGTCGCTTTCTGTCTGAGTCTGACTGCTCGTTAGCATACCATTATTCACCCACATATGAAATAGAGAGAGAGAGAGAGGGAGAGAGAGGTCCAAAGGACAACTTTTTTCCTCTCCGCCCACTCTGGATGGAAACGGTTTCTTTCGCAACAGGCTACGTAACGCCGCTCGGCAGACTGATAAAAAAAACATCAACTGCGTTCAGCGTGGCGTTCTCTCCATTCCGCCACACTCGAGCGTGCGTTAAAGGAAGATGCGCGTCAACAAAACGTGCTGATGTTGGTAATTAATTAAATGTATGCAAATGAGGGTGCGTTAATTGGGGACGCAGCGCTTTGCTCTCGGTTCGTGTTTAAACCTCATTAACGTGTCTGTGTGAAGTGTTCTCTGCTTACTCAAGGCAAAATAAAAGCCCTCTCCTTCATCTTCATCTTTAATTTCATTTCAGGAACTCATACACACTCGTCTGGGGAGGAACACCGGGAAGCTTGTTAGGAGAAAAAAATTCTGCTCTTCATCACATCTGGATGGGAAACACGACGGCGCACTGACAGACTACGGCGTGGATTCTTTTCTGATCACAGCGCGTCTTTTATTAAGTGCCTTATTCGTCTTCCACCACAGCATTTTATCTCATCACCTGCTTAATCCTATCAGGGTCGGTGCCTATCTCAGCCAATACTGGGCAAAGGGTACACCCTAAACAGCTCGCCAGACTATCCCAGGGCCAAAATACACACAAAACCATTCACAATCAAACTTGCACCTAGGGGCAATTTGGAACAGCAAAATAGCCTAATGGTGAAAATCTTTGAACTGTGGGAGGAAACTGGAGTACCTGGACGAAACCTATAAAAGCACTGCGAGAACACGCAGACCTCACACAGAAACGCCCTTGCAAAGCCCGGGACTCGAACCCAGGACCAGTTTGCTGTGAGGCGGAGTAACAGTTCTTGGGGTAACAGTTTGGAGGGGAAGAAGGAGTACAAGAAGGTACCATCACTCAGACATTCATTCCCATTAAATACCGGCATGCTAAATATCACCACAGGGTTCCCACGTGTACACGTACGGACAGACGGATGGACGGACCGACAGACGCAATGTTGGCCACAAAAAAATCTGATCGATGCTTTACCAAGTCCTCTTAAGTAAAAAGTGTCATTACAAACCGGGTGACACCCCTCCGCATTGTGTACTTACACAGTCCCAACATCCGCACCAAAAATGGTGATGATCGGTGAAGGCGTTTTCGAGTTAACGCGCAGAATGCAACCCTGGATAGACAGACGGACAGATGGACGGACATCGCACGTGACGACAATACCCCTCACGCCTGCTGGGATGTGCAGCTCTGTAAAAGAATTCCAATTTACGTTCTGAATGTTTTGTCTTCAACCCCAC
The DNA here is from genome assembly GCA_028564935.1 of Neosilurus hyrtlii. NCBI lineage: Eukaryota > Metazoa > Chordata > Actinopteri > Siluriformes > Plotosidae > Neosilurus > Neosilurus hyrtlii. The sequence continues at coordinate 15,815,726 of JAOUQZ010000025.1, forward strand.
AGTGTGTGTACGGTGTTTCCATCCTCTCTGAATTCCAGAACACTGAAACTTACACTCTATCACTCTCATAACACGGACGCTGCGATGGAGGCTTCACCGTAAACGCTGTCAGATCTTAATGGAAATTGCTTCGTACTGAGATGCCTTTTCAACAGGCTGTGCGTCAAACCTATAAGAATTTAATAGCGGATCCGACCTAAGTGGCCTTTGGTCTGAAGCATGAAACCGGATGAAATTAATACAACTTGATGGCATCCACATTAAAAACACCCATATTAGAGCCCTGAATCAGAAACAGGACGTCCGCTACAGTCGCTTCGTTACTCGTGGGTCGTGACGCTTCACAGTATCATTACCGTCTGATTTATTCATATTTAATACAAGCAGAGGATTTTTATTGGTGAATGAAAGAGGAAGGTGTTCCCTGATTGGTCAGTGTATGAAGAAAGTGCTACCTGCTACGTTACTGAAACCTGCGTCTCAGGCGCTTCTAGAACACGTAGGGACGAGCTACACAGAATTATTTTAATCTGCATGAGTGATTTTTAATCTCATTAAAGTCTCACCCTGACTACTGATGATCTCTGTAAGGTGATTTTGAATAGAAACGTTATTTCTGTAATTACAGACGTGAAGTTTGCATCTGGTCTCATCGCCATTCACATTTCTAACCTTGACCGACTCTGATGCGTATCTCGGAGCAACTGGAATGAATTTCTGACCGCATGCCAAGACGCCACGAGCACACACTCTGACCTTTCTTCAGCTCCGAGGAGTGCACATCATTACTTCTGACATTTACACACATTAACCCAGAGGGTGGCTGAGATGATGCTCTCGGACTTTTCATTTGTTTGTCCGTTTGTTCTAACGTGCTGTTACAGATACGAGTCATATAAGAGGAGGTGTGGCAAGCGGAAGCGTCTCAGTAACGGCCTGGAAACTATCCGTCTTTTAATACTGATGTCCTGGTGACGTGAAACAACCCTGAAACTGAACAGAATATTTGAGCATGAATTTCCAGTGTGTATATTCTGATCCGAAAGGTTCTGGGTTGCTGATCTGAAGGTCGGGGTTCAAGCCCCAGTACCACTAAGCTGCCACTGTTGGGCCCTTGAGAAAGGTCTTTAACCCCCAATTGCTCAGTTGTATAAAATGATAAATAGAAGTTACTGGTTAAGGGTGTCGTCCAAATGCCATAAATGTAAATGACCTGTGGTATAAAATTCGTTTTGGTGGTGTAGCAGGTAACACGTCCACCTCACAGCAACCCGGGCTTAGTGTTGGTGTTTCTGTGTGGAGTTCCCTGAGCTTGTGGTTCCTCCGGGGACTCCGGTTTACATGCACAGTAGGCTAATTGTCTGTTCCAAATCGCCCCAAGGTGTGAGTCTGAGTGTGAATTGTTGAATGTGTGTCGGCATTAAAGGGGACTGGTGAGCTGTTCAGGGTGTACCCCACCTTTGCCCCAGAGTCGGCTGAGGTAGGCTCCTGCCTCCCCGTAAATGTCATTCATTCATTCATTTTCTAAGCTGCTTAATCCTAATTAGGGTCGCGGGGAGGCTGGCACCCATCCTAGCCGACTGACCACACCTAGGGGCGATTTGAAACAGCCAATTAGCCTACTGTGCACATTTCTGGACTGTGGGAGAAAACCGGAGAACCCAGAGGAAACCCTTTGCAAGCACAGGGAGAACATGCAAACTCCAGCCCGGGAATCGAACCCAGGGTGTTCTTGCTGTGAGGCGGATGTGCTAACCACTGTGCCACCTTGCCGCCCCAAAATGTGAATAATTCAAATTTTAAAAATACTGATTTCATGAACAATAGGATTCAGAGAGCGCAAGCCTCCACTACACCTAGCAATTCTCAATATGATCTAAAAATAAATTTAACAATATTAAAGAATCTTTAAAAAATTTCCTGGGTGCTTAATTGGATCCGGGTCATCAGAGGTCGATGAAAGTGATTTTTGACGGCTTTAAAGGCGATTATTTGATACATCTGATGTTCCAAACCACAGCTCGTCCCTTTCCTTCCCGTTATATCCCAGCTGACTCAGCTCCTGGAGGAAGTCATGTGCTAATGATGATTATGAATACAGAGTTGAATCGTGTGGAGAGAGAGAGAGAGAGAGAGAGAGAGATCTGGTAATGCCATCAGAAAAACAGATTCAAGCACACGTTTCATTAAAACTGGGTTCATATGTGACGGATTTGAAAAGATTAACTCCAACATGCCGGTTTGTGCATAAACAGATACGTAACGCACCTTGTTTTAGGCTATTTTTGGCGAGATGTGCCATCACTATGGATACGCAACCTGTAATGCATTTCTGAGTTTCTGAAGGTGAAATTCAACAATGAAATAAAAAAAAGAGAGAAGAAGAAAAAAGAAGTAGGCCATCAAGAGCAGTATGTGAGAAATAGACAGGAAAAAAAAAGAAAAAACTTCAAGTGTTTCCAGAAGCTTCCTGTTAGACGCGATGGCGAATCGAGGGCACACATGAAGCATGGACACGACCACCTGGCCAAACCTGCTGCCAGAAAGCGGGGTGTAACACCATACTGCTGAGTGAGTACACGTGAGCACACACACACACACACACACACACATACACACACACACACACACACACACACACACACGTGATGCAGATCAATGTCAAACACTCATAACAAAGACCACGTTTGAGGTGAATCTTAATTACAGAATGAAACACCCTGCGTGTGTAAGGCTGTTACAGGAAAGCAATCAACGACAGCGCATCCTGATGAAACGAAATTCCTACTTATGACCTCATTTCCTAGTGGAAGTACCGTGGATGCGTTTTAGGCACGTGAAACTTGAATACTCCGAAAAATTTAGTACATAACTAGTATACTGAAGTTAGCTTGCTTTTCTAATCACATACTGTAGTGTGTAAGTCAGGCCTGACCACGCCCACAAAACATGAGTCGCTTGATGCTTGTTAGCTTCATACAACCAACGCATCTCATTATATTCAGCTCTCCACGAAATCCAGTAGAACATGAAGTGAGGACAGTGATGACAACCCACATTTAAAATGAATGTGATAAAGGAATGAGCTGATTCGCTCCTTAAGTACTTAAGAAACACAATATTGTGTATTGAGAGTCGGATAAATGTGTAAAAGTCCGGGACTGCTGCTGAATAACAGCGATTGGCAGACTGATTATGGTAAATGTCTGGGAAGCGTAGGAACCCCGGACGTTAACGATTGCTGGACTTTTGAGGTCCCTGGACAGCCGGTCCCCCTAATAGTCTGGGAACTCGATGGTGAAGTGTACTAGAGGAGCCAATCAGCGTGCATGATTACTCGTATCCACTGGGTGTGGAAATGGTATTTTATTTAGTTTTAAAGTTTCTAATCCCGATATTCAGTGAAGATGTTAACTAAGATATCCTTTACTTTGACGCATAAATCCGACTGATTATTGGATACATAGCCACTCGCTCGTGTGTGTGTGTGTGTGTGTGTGTGTGTGTGTGTGTGTGTGTGTGTGTTAGGGGCTGCTGTGAGTGGTGCAGTGGTTCTCTGGCAAGCTGTAGTCCTGCTCACATAATTGAAAATTTGTACTCAGCACAGCTATGCGCTCACTCCGGCACCCGCTCCCCACTGCACCCCCCCCCCATCCCCCCCCCACTCCCTCCAGCACCCGCCCCCTGGATGGGAACTGAAGAGTTGTTGGGATAAAGTCTGAGGATGATCTGTCTCACACATGAGATACACAGCACTATGAAGAATGCTAATACGGGTTAGCTGTGTGTGTGCAGGAGATTTAAAAATGTCGCTTCAGAGGACGTTCTACTGACCCGCGCCATCACCTGGGACGTTTTACAACCCCTGTGAAATGCAGGTTAGTAACGAATAAAGAATATAAAGAGAGACCTTAATTATCTCATGAAATCCTTTACAGAACCTTTGAATCTTTGAAATGATTTGATTCGAATTTGATTTAATTTAATAACGGATTAATTCTTGTTGTATTCTGTGTGTACAGTCTACAGTTTTTTTTCCCAGCATGCACTTTAAAACATGAAACAACTTTAACAACAATACCTACAAAATATTTTTGCAGATTCAAGAAGGACTTCTACCAGGCTCCGCCCACCAGCCCCATGTCATATGCATATTCATTCATTCATTTATTTGCTGAATAGATTAATCCTACTACGGTCACGAGGAGGCTGGAGCATGTCTAAGCCAACTCACCTGTCCATTGCAGGGCCAGCACACACAACTATACACACTCATATCTAGGGAGGTGGACATTCTAACCCACAATGCCGCCCAGTGTGCATATGACCTGCATAATTTTAGATGTTTTCACACACGAGTCCACACCAAGGACTGATTTTGAGCTGGTCCAAAGGCAGGGCTTTCACAGAAAAGACCCGAGTCCTTCCTTTAAAGAAATTACTGCTTGCACCTTTAATGTGGTGTACATTAATAACACTGGAGCAGCAGCACACAAATAATGTAAAGCATGACCCGCGGACCACCTTCTTCCCTTCATTCATTGATAAGGAATTCCGTCTCCTCCGCTGACCGCAACCTCACCCCGCCATCACACAACTTAAAACAGGAAGTAATGTGATAGCGGTGAGCAGGCCCAGGGATGGGCTCTCAGAACCTCTCTCACCAATTTTTAGACTCCGCCGAATATACCAAACGCTCCCCGGTCACGGAAAAACCCCTCAGGTGTGAAACGACCTTAGAGTGTATCTTTTCACAGTGTGTAGCCAGAAGGTAAGTGGAATACGTCTTTATTCCTGCATCAACCAGCGCCTGTGCTCAAGGTTAGTCAGCCGTTGCTAATTTTTGCACCAAAAAAAAAAAAAAGACCTGCGACGAATTTAACGAACCATCAAGGGCAAGAGAGATCAGCCTGAGGGTGTGCGGAGTAAACAACTAAACTGGGGAAGAAAATGCATTTTTAACCCTCGTGCTGGTGTGATGTATCAGAGATTCGGTCTGAGACGAACCGCTCGAGGAAGATTAAGTGGGGCAGGTGAGAGCTGCCAGAATCCTGATGGCGATACATGACAGATTAAAGCCCTGCAGGAGTCCGTTGTGTGTGTGTGTGTGTGTGTGTGGGTGGTGCTGTAAATCAAAGCAACTAATCTAAACTGCCTGTTTCTCAAACTCACACACACACACACACACACACACACACACACACACACACACACACACACACACACACACACACACAC
>JAOUQZ010000025.1:15826978-15837132 GCA_028564935.1 Neosilurus hyrtlii
CTAACATTATGATAATGAATGTAAACAATACACGAATCTACTGTTATCATTCACATCTGTCGACTACCTCGCTATCTATAGCCTAGCCTTGTGCAACACTCCGGTCCCTGGCAGTGGCAGGGCAGGCAGGAAGGGAGTGGGGCATTTGGCCTGAATTAAATGATGAAAAGATCTCTTTTTCTTTTTTTATAAACCCCTGCGCCTGTCACTGATGATGGATTTTATTTATTTTTATTGTCAGAGCACTGCTGATTTATTCATTGCTCTTGTGATGTAGGGAATTTCAAGAAATAGAACAAAAATGCTTTCAAAAGAAAAAGACATACCCTGCCTTTAAAGCCTGAAAACATCCAAATCTGTAAAAAGTAAAGAAAAAGAAAGAAAGAAAGAAACACTCACAGGCTCAAAAATGTAGAAGCAAAAACCCTTCTCTCTCTCTCTCTGTCTCTCTCTCTCACACACACACACACACACACACACACACACACACACTCTGCCATAGCAGAGGAACAGCAACCATGAATATTTCATCATCTCCATCTTTCCAGAGGTGACAGTCGTTCGCTCAGGCATGACAGATTCAGTTCTGTTCACACTGCGGCTTGATCTGATCTGATCGTGGCCGCAATTAGACATGAGCAGCGTCTGAAAGCGACCAACCCCTGTGCGAGTGCGGGCACCGATCTGTGCTACAGGTCATGGTGGCGATAAAAGCTCTAAATAAAACATCCTCCCCTCTGGAGTCATCTTTAAGCACTATTAAAATTCACATTAAAAGTCATTTACACTTCATTAATAAATAATTAAACAGAGTTCTGGAACGGGGCGGCTTTTCCCCCGCAGTGATGCAGGATGGGAGAACAAACGGCTTCGATATGTTAGCATAAAAGGGGGCGGAGGGTGGGGGGAATGTAGTGGCATAATGTATCTTTCTGACTTCGTATCCCACAATTCCTTACAACATCGTACCTCCTCCTGGTCCAACATGTAGAGCTGATTTCCAGGGATCATGGAGTGACGCGAGTTCCAGCCTGGATGCTCGTACGGCGGAGCAGCGTAGGAGGACTGGGGCTGATGGGAGGGGGGGACAGCATACCGCGCATCTAATAGAGAGAGAGAGAAGCAGACGGGGGGTGGGGGGGGTGGGGTCAGAGAGACAGAAAGAGCGACAGAAACAGAAAGAGAGAGCGAGAGAGAGACAAAGAGAGTCAGAGAGAGAGAGAAAGAGAGAGAGAGAGAGAGAGACAAAGAGAGAGAGACAGAGAGAGAGAGACAAAGAGAGAGAGAGACAGAGAGAGAGAGAGACAAAGAGAGAGAAAGACAGAGAGAGAGAGAGAGACAAAGAGAGAGAGAGACAGAGAGAGAGACAAAGAGAGACCGAGAGAGAGAGACAAAGGGAGAGAGAGAGAGACAAAGAGAGACAGAGAGAGAGAGAGACAAAGAGAGACAGAGAGAGAGGGGATGGGGGGTATGTTATGTGGGTGAGACAGAAATAATGTGTAATACACGGTTTATAATGCATTCATTTTAAACATTTACCAATAAACAAACAAACAAATAAATAATAATAAAAAAGCAAAAGACAAAAACAAAACCTGTGATCTCTCTTTAAAAATAATGATAATGACACGTATAACATCTCAGACATGTATCAGGACCATGTTCTTGAGTCTTTAGTTTCACAATTATTTAACACATAACACATAATAAACATTTAACACATATTGACTGTATTATATACTGAATGACACAAGCCTCCATTTCGGGTCTGCATGTGGATATCCTGTTAGCCTTCGATGCTAATTGTTATTAAAGTGTTATTGCAGTTACACAAAGCTTTTTATGAGTATTTTCCTACATATCTGAGGTAAATGTTGATCTTCTGGATATGTTTGTGTTACTCATACGCTCACTGTGCCTTTTTTATGGTTTATATAAGAGCTTTGACAAATACATGCTAGTTAGCCGAGTCACTAGCAAGCTAACTCGTGTTGCCCTTGTTTGCTAGTTGCCTGACAGCTTCCACAGGTGTCCATATTTAGAAATATTCTTACAATCATTCTTCAGAATTCTTGTATTAAAATTCTTTGCTGTATTGGTTTATGCCTCCTGGGATTTTCTGTTCTTTTCTTTCTTTCTTTTTTTTTGGCGACTTCACTCTTTTATTTGTGTGACATTTCCACAAGTGACATAAGGTCACCTCTCAGACACAAAGCTTATAGCCGGCTGCACGCTGTTTCCTCTTGAGTGTTCGGTGTATTGTTTTGTTAAGTCGTTGTATTATTTATTATACCATTATTATTATTAATAGTGAGGCGGTCAGTAACCTGTTCATACCCGGAGTAGTCATTTTTGTCGTTTATTAACGTGTTATTAGCGCAAGCCAAACTAAAATACTGTGCGATGTATTTTGAAAACCGGATTATTAGCTCAGTGATGTGGACAATAAAGCAAACACACACACACACACACACACACACACCCTTCCCGCCTCCAAGAGGGTTCTGACCCGCTTCAACGTCAGCTTTTTTACCCTCCCACTCTGATGAGTTGCAACAACAACACCACTGAAGCCCTTTCACCCTGAGACATGATGCATCTCTTCCGGTGCTCCCAAGACGCTGTAATACACAAAGAACACTCTCATAACGTTTCAGAACATGGTGCGGATCTGAAATATAAATAAAATATAAATTATCTACACATGAGGATTATTATCCATTCATTCATTTTATAAGCCACTCAATCCTAATTAGGGTCACAGGGAGGCTGGGGCCCATCTCAGCCTACTCTGGGCAAGGGTGGGGTACACCCTGGACAGCTTACCAGACACAGAGCCAGGATTATTATTATTATTATTATGATCGTAAGTTCAAATCCGGATTGATGCCACAGCCATCCGTGACCGGGGAGTCCATGGGAGCTAATTGGCGGAGCTCTCACGGGAAGGAGGGATGGCATACACTCACTTCCCTGTCGCTCACAGCGATCACCTGCCAATCATGGGCTCCTGTGAGCTCATTCGTACGAGGGGGCAGACAGCACTTTCCCTCTGAGTGTGTTAGGCCGCCTCCAAATACCCCCAGCAGTTCGAAAAGAGGCAGGCGGCAGCATCGCTTGTCACGGAGGGGGCATTTGCATGCTTACGCCCCTCCCTGGTCGGTGGTGGTCATGTGATAGGGAAGGCAAAAAGTTGATGGGTGGGAATTGGATACAACTAAATTAGGGGGGGAAAAGAGGGGGGGGGGTGTTTATTATTTTTATTAACTTTTTAAACTTTACGGTTGTTTGTTTGCATTAATGCCAACAGGAACTACCCTTTCTATTTACCTGTTTGTTTATTTATTTGTTTATTTACCTATTGTTTTTTTGGCATAATAATGACAAGTGCTATCCTTCCTATTTATGTATGTATGTATTTATTTATATATACACAGCAAAATGGCCAGTGTTAAATTAATACCTAGAGTGTTGAATTAGCACCCTACAGTGTTTATATATGTCCAATTGGACTCAAATGAACACTCTGAGTGTTAATTTAACACTAGGGATTTTACTGTGTATGTATGTATGTATTTATTTATTTATCTATATAGCTATCTATTTGGTTTTTTGTTGTTTTTTTAACTATCTATCTACCTATCCATCTATATTTATCTATTCATTTGTTTTTAATAATGTTTGACATGTATAACCCTTCCTTCCTATTTATCTATTTATTTGTTTGTCTGTTTGTTTGTTTGCTTGCTAACTTTTTATTTACAGACATTAGTTTTGAAATGATGCTAACCATGTTGTCCTTCTGCCATTTTTATTCCTGCTCTGCTCTCTGTAGTCTCAGAAAGGCGATGGACCAGCTGTATTAATCACGGCTATAGTGCGGCACTGTTGAATTATGGATTGTGATTGGTCAGAAGGTGTTGATTAATTTTCTATAACAGCAGCTCTGACAGCCGCGCAGCTGCAGATCACATGTTTATATTAATGCGCTCCTTCTAGAACGTTATTGTTTTGTAGCAGTGTTTTACTTTAATAGAAAAAAATGAAAGGCCGATGAAGAAACACGGCTGTTCCACAGCACTAAACCTGGATAGGGGTTTGTCACAAAACACTGATATAAAACTGATTTAATTAAGGGGAAAACGACTTAATTGCTTCTGCTAATGATGCTCCTTATCCATGGTACGCTACAATTAAATAGCAACAGTGATATAAAGAAACAAGAACCGGAGAGTGCAAGCCTCTGCCAAGCAGGAAAAAAAATCAACAGAGAGTACACAGCACCCCCGGCTTGGCCTGCTGTGCTGCTACACTTCCACAAAATTTGTCATATGTCACAATGTTAAAGAATCCTTAAAAGCGTCTTCCTTGTCCAAAGCCCCACCTCTAGGAGAAATTTCATGAATATCCATAAATAACTGTTTTAACATAAAACACACAAACAAACTGCAGGTGAAACATAATCTCCTTGGTGGAAGTAATAACGCCGCAGAATACCACGACTGACTAATCAGAATCGAGTATTTAAATGAGCCGTGTAATAAAAGAGGAATGAAAAACGTTTTGATCTGATTCAGGTCAGCAACAGTAACGCCATATCTTCACTCTACGCTGTCAGCGATTATGTTACTGCACCAGCAGGACACCAAGTGCTCTGTATCTTATTTAATCCCACAGAGAGAAAAAAACCTGATAATGCAAGATCTGGCCACCCTGATTTAATTCATGCATGAACTGAATGGCTCTGTTTCTGGATAAACTAAACCGGGCTCCTAAATTCCAATTTAGAAAACTGATATTAAAGCAACCAGGAAGTTCCTATCAGGTTGTGGTGATGCGATGAACGTGTCACTAAACCTGATTGGCCACACGGCATCGCTGTTGCTGCGATCATCCCCTTCTTTGAGCTCGGAGTACAGGAAACAAGGTTACTGCCCGAGAGATGTCACTTCCGAAACGCCCACTCGCTCCATCTCTCTGTCTCTCTCTCTCACTCTCTCTCTCTCTCTCCTGCACGCCCCCAGCCTATTGCCATGACAACCGGGAAAAGAATAGAATAGAAGTGAGCGGTAAAGAGAGGGATGATCAAAGAGAGAGGGGGAGAGAGGTAAGAGGAGAGCGAGAGAGAGAGAGAGAGAGAGAGAGAGAGAGAGCTGGACAGAGAGCAATAGAGAGAAAAAGGAGGAGGAGGAAGAGGAGGAGGGAGTGCTGAAATGTGTGGGAGAGACAGAACGCGTGAGACGGAGTGATGGAGTGATGAGGGAGGAACAGGGAAGTTGGAAAGGTGGATGTGAAGTAGTTGGAGAGAGCAGAGTACAGTGACGAAGGAAAAAGAAGGAAGAAAGATACTTTATTTGGGAAAAGAGAAAAATGGTGGCTTGTTCCCATAGCAACGTAGCCTTCCATGAGAACTCTCTCTCTCTCTCTCTCTCTCTCTCTCTCCCTATATAGTAGTTGTTGTACAGTATGTCATAGATTGATATGACGGTTGAAGTGGAAGGAAGACTTTCACCCAGACTACAAACGATAATAAATAGTCAAATCTCCATCGTCTTTAAATAATAGTTTTGCTGTACTTTTTATAGAATACTATGAAACCACTGTAAGGAAGGTTACCACGGTGACCACATCATGTTACTCTTCCCACCAGAAGGTGGATTATATTTCTGTTTTCTGTGTTTTATTCCTCTAATACAATGTTTAATGTTTGGAACATGCCAAGTGTTTACAGTTATGTTATCATAGCGCAGGTCCACCTTACAGCTTCAAGTCCCGGGCTCGGCCATGGCGTTTCTGTGTGGAGTTTGTATGTTCGCTTCGTGAGAGAAATGTGTAGTGGTTAGCACGTCCGCCTCACAGCAAAAAGGTCCCGGGTTCGAGGAGCTTTGTTGAGGGCATTTCTGGGGGTGGTTTGTTCTTTCCATGTGTGGGTTTCATCCGGTTACTCTGGTTTCCTCCCACAGTCCAAACACATGCACATTCGGATAACTGGCTGTTCTAAATTCCTCATCTGGAAGTAACTATATGTTTTCTCACCTAGTGTCCCACAGTAACGGCACGTCCATCAGCACTCATTTCGAAGCTATAAGCTATTAAACTCCAAAACTTTGTGACCTTGCCCTGACCTTCACCTTTGACCTACACATTCCACAATCATACCTACTTTGGGACTCTGGTAGGGAAGTGGTTCCACCAAGTTTGGTGAAAATTCGTGAGCGACCTTGGCCAGGACTCCGTTCACAGACAAACTGACTCACAATCGCCAGTGATGGCTGTACCTCAGCCAGTACTTCTGCCAGTACCTCCGCCAGGACATCGTTTTGAGTGGCGGTAATAAGCCTCCGCCTCATACAGAGACGTGTGAGAGTGCAGGAAGTGCGTGTTCCTATCGTGAGTATACAGCCGACTGCCATGTTTTCCCTGCTAACACATGCGGTTTTCTTTTCCTTTTTTTTATTACTGGTTAAGATGCCCTCACTTACCATGGTGCGTTTTGAATACTTCACACGCTGAAGGCTTTTGGTGGAACTGGATCTATCCTGGACATGACGTGGAGAAGGAAACTGCTTTTTGTGGCTGTACGAATCATCAGAAAAAGATATTTGGAAAGCGAAGAACACCGTGTACCAGCACAGGAAGAAAAAAAGACACTCTATAATACAAGTCCAAAGGGGGAAAAATGAACTCCAACTTCCCAACAAACTCGCTGGCAGCCTCCTTTCATCTCTCTCCCATCACCTCTACCCCCTCCACCTTCTACCCATCTGTCTCTCAGCACCCCCACCCACCCAGCCGGCTTCCTTTAGTCTCTCGCTCTTTCTCAGACATGTGAATTCATACGTAAGGTGGAATAATGCTCAGAAGCTGAGCTTTAAAGGAACAGCAAAAAGAAATCATTAAAACGCCGCTCGTGAAAACCCTGCGACCGTATCGACCATCTGAATCCGCAAAAATGCTGAATGAAATCACCTGACTGGGTCGTATGCCATGGATGTCTGAGTTCCTGTCGAACACGTTACTGAGCAACGTCAATATAAACATCATTTTAAACAAAAAATGTTCATACTATAAGAATGTAAGGATACCAGGACACACAGGCTGGTGGGACAACACATTTATATCAATACCTCAGTCACTATATAAACTTTATTCTGTGCTACAATGTTTTATTATTCGATTTAGACACATCAAGCTACCAATCACGCTATCAGCACTATTTCCTTTCGGTTATACGGATTCCGCTTTGTTGTGGAATCTGATGCTTTTTTTAAAAGATATTATTAAATCTTTTAATCATCACTGTTTCAAAATGTCACTAAATATTATAAAATATCACAGTCCACGTGTCATTTACGTGTCAGTCCACGTGACCGTTTACATTTACATTTATGGCATTTGGCAGACACCCTTATCCAGACTTACATTTAGCATTTTTATACGGCTGAGCAATTGAGGGCAATTAAGGGCCTTGCTCAAGGGCCCAACAGTGGCAACTTACTGAGGGTACTGAGGCTTGAACCCTGACCTTCGGATCAGCAATTCAGAGCCTTAACCACTAAGCCACCACTGCCCACATGACGCACATCAGAATCATTGCATAATGCTGTCCCTCAAGAGGTCATTCATTCATTAGCTGAATCACTTAATTCTAATTAGGGTCGTAGGAGGCTGGCACCCATCTCAGCTGACTCTGGGTAAACAGCTTGCCAGGCCATCGCAGGGCCAACACTCATACAACCATTCACCTGGATGGGACCAAATCAGCCATGGGGCAATTTAATACAGCCAATTAGCCTACTGTGCATGTTTTTGGACTGTGGGAGGAAACCAGAGTAACCAGAGAACATGCAAACTCCAGGAATCAAACCTGGGACCTTCTTGCTGTGAGGCGAATGTGCAAACCACTGCACCACCGTACTGCTTAAGAGGAATATGCAAAAAGAAAACCTCAATAAGACAATGGAATTATCAGCTCTAGTTTCTTCACCTCAGTCACATTTATCTGCAACAGAAACGGCTCAGAAGGCTAACGGATATTCCCCACAAACACTCTTATCTCTCTTATTATTCACATTATAATCCTTCATAACTCACAAACAGCATTCCCACAAAAAAACGCACTATTTATCAAACTGCATATTTATTAATATTTCCTCAATCAATGATGTTTTGAGTTTGTTTGTTTGTTTTTGTCTTTAAGTAGAACAAACTTACCAACCCGATTCCACTGAAACCTGTGATCTGTTCATGGGATCATATTGAAAAAAAATTCTGAAAAATGCCAATGTTTTTTTTTTAAGGGCCGAAAAGTTCATTAAACGCCCACTAGAGGGAGACATTTCATTATAACTATGAGAAGTTATAATAATCCAATTGTGCCTGGCAGAGGTACCATACACCTCCAGTTCTGGTTAAAATGCATGGCATCACACTTATTTGGTGGAGAATAATAATACTCTGGGATACACATATAGGGATATAACGTGGTTGACGTTTACCCTATGGCACAATGTCTGCAATCTCCCTGATTTGAGAGAATGGTGATGAGCATGGGGAGTAGTGGGATCTAATCGTAATGATCTTGAGAAAACTTGCCAGATTCATGAGGATCTTGAGGGAACTTAGTGGAGATGTGATGATCGCGCTGATTGCAGCTACATCTTTTACTTAAACATTTTGGCGCGGTTATTATGATTTGACCCTAATCATGATACAACGTGGAAATCACAGTAGAGCGCAGTAGAGCTTAACAGACCTTAACAGAGCGTAACAGAGCTTGATGTGACGTCGAAGGGGATCTTGTTGAACTTAAAAACATGGTTCCTTCAACTTTCATCTCTTGGATGTGCCCCGCCTCCTTTTTTTTACCCCAATCGTTCTCCAAGCGTGGACATAAGTGACTCATGTCCCAGTGTAAACCCACGGTTAACGTGGTTGGAGTTGCATGTTTGTTTGTCATAAAAGAGTCAACTACTTTCCTTGGTGGAGGTTTGTGCTCTTTGAGTATCCTTCTAAATAATCAAGTAATAATCAAGGCCTTCGCTATTTCTAATTCTATTCATACTGCAGCATGAACTTCTTTTCTTTATCACATCTTTTTCACTTCATTACACTGTCTCTCTTTCTCTCTCTCTCTCTCTCTCTCTCTCTCTCTCTCTCTCTCTCTCTCTATCTCACACATTCCCTGCATGCCCCCCCCACCCTTTAGTTTATATTAGTTTAGGGAAAAACTGTCAGCGAGGTGAGTTGTGAATTCTGAATGAAGTTTGCATATTTGCATTGTACAGCATTTCTCTCCCGAATGGAATATTTTCGACACCGCAGTGTCATTCCTTCTGCAAACGGCATCCATAAACAGCTAGAAAATGCTTACTTCACCTTAAACACTCTCACTGTGTGTGTGTGTGTGTGTGTGTGTGTGTGTGTGTGTGTGTGTGTGTGTGTGTGTGCGTGTGTGTGTGGTCTCACTTCACCCAGAGGGTTTGTATATTTATGTGTACCTGGATGTATTTCACTCCGTATGTGTACAGTTGGCTTTGGAATGACCAATTTTTTATTTTATTTTGGAATGTGCTTCAATATTCTTCTGGCGAGTTTTCAAGTAGAATTAAAATGTAAGGGCGCCAATAACTGTTTAAGCCAGTGATCTGCACAAAAAGATGAATTTCTTAAGAAACATTACAGGACGGTGTCCATCCTTTTTCAATAGTGTTGTTGATCGAGCATGTTTAACAAGGACCTGGGTTCGGGTCCCTGGCTTGGGGATTTCTGTGTGGGGTTTTTATGTTCTCCCTGTGGCTGTGTGGGTTTCCTCCAGGTACTCCAGTTTCTTCCCACAGTTCAAAGACATGCACATTAGGCTAATTAGCAGATCCAAATTGTCCCTTGGTGTGAATGGGAATGTGAATGGATTTGTGTGTGTATGTGCGTGTGTGTCACCCTCTGAAGGTGTGGTGACCAGTTCAGGGTGTACTGCGCCTCTGCCCAGTGTCGAGGTGAAACAGGTTCCAGCCTCCAGCAAATTAGTGAGTGAATGTTGAGTGTGGGTTTTACTCGTGTTACTTTATTGTGCATACTCTTCCATGTGTGTGTGTGTGTGTGTGTGTGTGTGTGTGTGTGTGTGTGTGTGTGTGTGTGTGTGTGTGTGTGTGTGT
>JAOUQZ010000025.1:15844655-15878378 GCA_028564935.1 Neosilurus hyrtlii
GGACGGAGGGGGGGAGAGGGAGGGAGAGAGAGAGAGAGAGAGAGGGAGAGGGGGGGATAGAGAGAGAGAGAAGGAGAAAGAGGGAGAGGGGGGATAGTGAGAGGGAGAGAGAGACAGAGAGAGGGAGAGGGGGGATGGAGAGAGGGAGAGAGAGACAGAGAGAGGGAGAGGGGGGATGGATAGAGGGAGGAGGATGAAGCAGGGATGCGGGGCTGGAACGCTGGACTTACCTTGAAAGGGAACATAGGACATGTTCCATCAGTGTTGAACCTCGCTCGCGCTCCTCAAATCCTCTGCATGCTATAATAAATATCCTCCTCAGCACCGAGAGACACCAACCATTCCAAACATGCGGAAGAAGAAGGAGGAGGAGGAGGAGGAGGAGGAGGAGATCAAGCCGCTCATGGTGTCTCGCGCGCCGACGCAGAGTGCAGGATAATCCGGTGGAGGAATGAAACAGGCGCGTGCTTGTAATGATGTTATTCCAGAGCAGGAGGAAGAAAAAGAGGAGAAAACGGGAGGGACAAGGGAAGAGGAGGAAGAGCGGTCGGCGCTTCAAAGGATTTTAAATGATAAATTAATTCAATAATGATGATAATGATGAAACGAAAAAATAAACAGTGGCACGCGCCGATTGTGGTGAAGAGGGGAGAGAGAGAGAGAGAGAGAGAGAGAGAAGGGGCGGAGGAATGAGCGCGAGCTTGTAGTCTATCTATCTTTCTATCTGGTTTCTTGCAGTGTGGTTAAATCTACATGCACTTCAGTCCCCTCTCCTCTCTCCCTCTCCTCTTCTCCTCTTCTCCTCTTCTCCTCTTCTCACCGCCGGATGAAACGCGTTAGTATTACAGCGCGAGCTTCATTCTCTCAGCGCGCTCCCCCGCGCGCGCACCCACACACACACACGCACGCACGCACACACACTCACACACTCACACACACACCCATACGCAACAAACACACACGCATGCATGCATGCATGCACGCACTCTCTCTCTCTCTCATGCACACACTCTATCTCTCATACACTCGCATACACACACACACACATACTCTCTCTCTCTCATAAACTCGCATACACACACACACTCTCTCTCTCTCATACACTTTCTCTCTCATACACTCGCATACACATCTCATACACTCTCTCGCTCTCTCTCTCTTTCTCTCTCTCTCTCATACACTCTCATATACACACACACTCTCTCTCTCATACACTCTCATACACACTCTCATACACACTCTCATACACTCTCTCTCATCCACTCTCATACACACACACACTCTCTCTCTCTCATACACTCTCATACACACACTCTCAATCTCATACACTCTCTCTCTCTCTCTCTCTCTCATACACTCTCATACACACACTCTCTCTCTTTCATACACTCTCATACACACACACTCTCTCATACACTCTCATACACACACTTTCTCCCATACACTCTCATACAAACTCTACCTCTCTCTCATATACTCTCTCTCTCATACTCTCTCATACACTCTCATACACACACACTCTCTCTCATACACTCGCATACACACACACACTCTCTCATACACTCTCTCTCATACACTCTCTCTCTCATACACTCTCATACACACACTCTCTCTCTCTTATACACTCTCATACACACACTCTCTCATACACTCTCTCTTTTTCATACACTCTCATACACACACACTCTCATACACACACACTCTCATACACACACTCTCTCATACACTCTCATAAACACACTCTCTCTCTCATACACTCTCTCTCTCTCTCTCATACACTCTCATACACACACTCTCTCATACACTCTCTCTCTCATACACTCTCATACACACACTCTTTCTCATACATTCTCTCTCTCATGCACTCTCATACACACACACTCTCTCATACACTATCTTTATCTCTCTCTCATACACTTTCTCTCTCATACACACACACTCTCTCTCATACACACACACTCTCTCTCATACACTTTTCCGCTCATAGACTCTCATACACACACACACACACTCTCATACACACTCTCTCTCTCATACACTCTCATACACACTCTCTCTCTCTCATACACTTTCTCTCTCTCATACACTCTCATACACACACTTTCTCTCTCTCATACACTCTCTCTCTCATACACTCTCATACACACACACACACTCTCATACACACACACACTCTCATACACTCTCTCTCTCCTACACTCTCTCTCATACACTCTCATACACACACACTCTCTCTCTCATACACTCTCAAACACACACACTCTCTCTCATACACACTCTCTCTCTCTCATACACTCTCATACACACACTCTCTTCCTCATACACTTTCTCTCTCATACACTCTCATACACTCTCTCTCTCATACACTCTCATACACACACTCTCTCTCATACACTCTCTCTCTCATATACACACTCTCTCATACACTTTCTCTCTCATACACTCTTTCTCTCTTATACACTCTCATACACACACACTCTCTCTCATACACTCTCTCTGTCATACACACTCTCTCCCTCTCTTCTCTCTCATACACTTTTTCTCTCATACACTCTCTCTCTCTTATACACTCTCATACACACACATACACTCTCATACACTTTCTCTCTCTCTCATACACCCACTCTCTCTCATACAATCTCTCTCTCTCTCTCTCATACACTCTCATACACACACACTCTCTCTCTCTCATACACACACACACTCTTTCTCTCTCTCATACACTCTCATACACACACACTCTCTCTCATACACTCTCTCTCTCATACACTCTCAAACACTCTCTCTCTCATACACACACACACTCTCTCTCATACACTCTCTCTCATACACTCTCACACACACTCTCTCTCTCTCATACACACACACTCTCTCTCATACACTCTCTCTCTCATACACTTTCTCTCTTATACACTCTCTCTCATACACTCTCATACACACACACTCTTTCTCTCATACACTCTCTCTCTCATACACTCTCATACACACACTCTCTCTCATACACACTTTCTCTCTCTCGTACACTCTCATACACAAACACACTCTGTCTCATACACTCTCTCTACACACACTCTCTCTCTTTCTCTCATACACTTTCTCTCTCCTACACTCTCTTTCTTATACACTCTCTCTCTCTTACACTCTCATACACACACACACTCTCTCATACCCTCTCTCTCTCATACACTCTCATTCACACACACTCTCTCTCTCATACACTCTCTCTCATACACTTTCTCTCTCATACTCTTTCTCATACACACACTCTCTCTCTCTCTCATGAACTCTCATACACACACACTCTATCTCTTACTCTCTCTCATACACACACACTTTCTATCTCTCATACATACACTCTCTCTCTTATACACTCTTTCTCTCTGATACACACACACTCTCTCTCTCATACACTCTCTCTCGCTCTCTCTTGCTCTCTCTCTCTCTCTCTCACTCATTCACACACTCTCTCTGACACACACACACACGCTCGCTCTTATACACACTCTCTCTCTCTGATACATACACACAAACTCTCTCTCTCTCATACACACTCTCATACACACTCTCTCTCTCTGATACACACACACAAACACACATACTCTCTCTCTCTCTCTCTCTCATACACTCTCTCTCTCTCTCTCTCACACGCGCACACACACACACACACACACACACACACACACACACACACACACACTGGCACGAGCGTCAATCTCAAGGCCCGCAAGCAGGATACTGTGCTGGACTCAAACAGACAAAATTACCCCCCACATCTCCCCTCCTCGGCCCCAGTGCTGATTCGCCAAAAAACCACAACACACTGATGAGTTTATTAATAATAATAATAATAATAATAATAATAATAACAACAATGATAACAACAACAACAATAATAATAATAATAACAAAAAAAAAAATAATAATAATAATAATGAACATTAACAATAATTTAAAAAATAATGATGATGATGATAATATGGAAGCGTGTGAAAATGTTTACTATTTATTTATTTAATTTATTCATTCATTCATTTTCTAAACCACCTAACCCTAATTAGGGTCACGGGGAGGCTGGCGCCCTTTTTAACTGAATCTGGGTGAAGGCTGGTGAAGACAGGCCATCGCAGGGTCAACACACACACAACCATTCATTCTCACACACACCTAGGGGCGAGGAAATGGGAGGAAATGGGAGGAAACCGGAGATCCTGGAGGAAACCCATGCAAGCACAGGGAGAACATGCAAACTCCACACAGAAACACCCTAAGCCCGGGATTCGAACACAGGACCTTCTTGCTGAGTACTAACCATGTGCCACCGTGCCGCCCGACTTATTTATTAACTTAAATGATTTAAAATAATAAAAAAATCATATTTTTAAATTTAACTTAATTAATTGAACTTTTTTAGTACTATAGAGCAAATTTATTTGTTTGTTTGTCTGTTTGCTGTAATTTATATATAACAGACTAATATATATATATATATATATATATATATATATATATATTACATATATTTTATAATTCATGTATAAATACAAACGGTGTCCATCTGCTGCTACTTGATGTATTTACTCTCACAGGGTGTGTATCAGTGATGTTAAACACTTCTCAAAAAAGGAAACAAACAACAACAACAACAACAAAAAGTGATTTTAGAAGAGGCACGGAACCATGAACTAGGTGCAGGTGTTACAACCTTGACTCCAGCCCCATTTCCAGAAGAATGAAAACCAAACCATTAAGAGCGTGCCGCAAGACACCGCAGGATGTTCATATACACACGATGTCATCAACGCTCCAGGAAATAATGACAATGTATCACAGACCACTCCATAAAGTTCATATGATCCACATGCCAGTTTGTAAGAAAACAGGCTGCAACCCAGCATAAAGTCGGAGAAATGCACTTCTCGGTGGTCATGTGATTGCTGTGAGGGTTTTATTAGGCGAGACTCAGAGAAACAGTTGGAACAGGGACACGGTGTTCGCTCTGTAGCTCTTTGGGAGGGTTACCTATGCACTGCGAGGAGCAGCAGTAACTGTAAACCTTCGCATGATGCAACAAAGCAGTTTTAATAATTAAAATACCAAACAATAATAATATTCTTCACTGTGAACACACACACACACACACACACACACACCATACCTCAAACAGGAGCAAACCCCTAAACCCCACCACACACCCAGAAGCTGAGGCTTGGTGCCATGGCACCCGCAGCCAAAATGGCGCCAAGTGAGACCCGATGGGACAGTTTTACCCTTTATATCATCACTAAATTGATTTAAACTCACACACAACACTGCGACATCAAATCAACGACTTCATTCCTACTTTATAAACGCGTCACAGGAAGATCCAGGCTGTAAAACTTTGTAAAATACTGATATATTTGGCTTGGGCTTTTAATAATAGACACACTTCCAGTGGATGTACTCGGCTGCCATCTGGTGGTTTTTTGCATGCATTGCAGGCCAAATTATTATCTTTTAATGTATATTTTAACTTTTCAGCACAAATATCATGTATGATTCTGGAGACAGTGAGAAATTTAGTGACAAAAAATATTTTAAAATAATTTAGAAATAAAGGTAGGGGGGAAAAAACAATGTGAATTTTTTTACTTACCCATTCAACGTGAGATAGTGACAGGTATGAAAATGATTTGTATCATTTAAAATGTTTAAAATTCTCAGCATTAAGAGTTTGATCAACTGTTTGCACCATGAAACATGACAGCGTTCATTAAATCAAGGATGGCGTAGTGGTTAGCATGTTCGCCTCGCAGCAACAAGGTCCTGGCTCGAGTCCCATGCTTGACAAGGGCATTTTCTGTGCTTGCGTGGGTTTCCTCCAGGTACTCCTGTTTCGTCATACCTTTCACACTAATTGGCTGTCCCAAATTGCCCCTAGCTGTGAGTCATATAAGGAGTGGGTTATTTATTTACACTGAGGTGCAGCTCTTCCAGAAAGGCTGCTCTTATGTATCAGCTGTAGCAGTCAGAGAACAATTGTAATACTGGTTTACACCACAAGGTGGCTCCTCTTTCTCTTGCACTGTGTTGCACTGTAGTAGTGCGCCTCTCTTAATATGTTACACATCCGTTCTCCATTTTTTTATGTTTTCCTCATATGCAGGAGGTAATTCACCTGTTCTTTTATTTATGTGCTTGTGAACAGTGCCTATAGCGCCATAAGACCTGTCAGCCTCTTTTTACTAAATAAACTACAGTGTAGAAATCTGTCCACTTTGTGTGTCGCCTATTTCTGATGCTCCGGAGCTCTGCTAACGGCCGCTACAGCTAGGCCTCATCAGCTGCACCCTCGTTACACACCGCTCCTGTATCATCAATGCACTAATAAGACAACTGGAAAAGTTTAGGTGGATCAGAAGAACTTCCAGTTAAAGTGGGGAGCGAGGAAAGCACAAATAAATATTTAGAGACGCACTCTCTGAATTTCTCTTAAAGGGCTGCGTGACCGCCCTTCACGCTTGCTCTCTAGGACAAACATCCATTTACATGTGGGGCAATCTGGAATATCCAATTAGTCTAATGTGCATGTCTTTGGCCGGTAGGAAGAAACTGGAGTACCTGGAGGAAACCCGTGTAAGCACAGCAAGAACATGTAGACTCCACACAGACACACGCTCAGGGCTCGATCATCGTGCTGCCTAAATGCAGAGCTCCAAAAATGTTTGCATGTGTAAGTTTACAGGAGCATGCATACGTAAAGTTAGAGAATAATCTGCAAAGTGCAAGTGCACTCAGCGCTGCCAGTGGCAGGGCGCACACATGATAGATTTTTTCCTGCCATTTTCTTCATTTACTGGGTTTCCCGTGTGGACACATGAGCACAGATGCAGCAACGAAATCGAGCTCACGGCTTTGCAACAACCATGCACCGACTCATTTGGCCTTGTTGTTTGTTCAGCTTTGCGGCGGCTGTAAAGGAGATGAGCTGATTAGTGAAATGAGGTGAGGAGCTGAAACAAGTATCCGTAAAGTCTCAGCAAGAGAGCGGCACCATCATTGGCACATTTCCTTAAACGAAACAGAAATTAGTTTCCGCAAAATGCTGCAACCAAATGAGTATTTTATATAACTTTTCATTGAAAAGGAGGAAAAAGAAAATATTTATAGCTGCTATTTCACAAAAAAAGAACAAGAATCAGGTGTTTAATCTAACACCAAACATAATGGGAGAAGCAAATAGCAACTAAATATTTACATTTACTGAAGGTACTTAAAGCCTCCGATCTCACCTTTGGAACATGATAGAAACACCAAACTTCACCTGCCTAACATTCAGTGCGAAATTCAGGATGATTAGAAAGCATTGTATTTTTCACCCCACCCCAAAAATACGTAAGGGGGGAGCATTAGTGTTTTTGGGTCAAAAATTTGACCGTCTACAATTACCCTCAAATTCTCAAGGTAGATTCCTGGGATCAAGACAAACACAGCAGTGTCATTTGTTTCTTAATATCACACTTAGAACCTGAGATTTCACCAGTTCAACACCTAAGAATGTAAATCTTAATGATCCTGCTGTGGTTTTCTGACACTCCTGTAATTCTTCAACCTTTTAAACCCTCCATCCACCATCATTTTGTTTTTCTCCTTTAATTTCCTTATATGGCCAGCATTTCCTGTTTCCTGTTCATTTCCTGCTACAGCAGGTGTTGATTAATGCCCTTAACACCTCAGTGAACTATAAACTTCTTTTAAACTCCCTGTCCACCATCATGTTGTTCTCTTCTCTGCTTTTCCTTATATGGTCTTCATTTCCTGTTTCCTGTTGCTTGGTGACTCCCAACAGGTTTAGTTCCTGAAGTATTTTATGGCAATAAAGCAGAATTAATTTGTGGTGCTGATGCATTTCATATTTATGTTTCATTGTAATATATAATTTTATTGTATTAGAATTGAATTGAAAGTAATGTAAGCTTTGATGTTTAATATGAAAAAAATTAAATAACAAACAAACAAAAAAAATTGAATAAATTAGCAAGCCACTTTTCACTGCTAATATTGCCTACTTTTAGTTTTATTGATGTTACCTCATCAAATTATTCACACTCATTTGCTGAACCACTTTATCCTATAACGGGGTCTGGGGGGGCAGCTGAACACCCTGAACAGCTAACCAGACCATCGTAGAGCCAACACACACAATCATACACACTCACACCAACCAGCCAATTAGTCTAATGTGCACGTGGGAGGAAACAGAAGCACCCTCGCTGAGCCCGGGACACGAACCCTTTGGTTCTGTAAAGTATAATATTTGTCGTTTGTTTGTTTATTGCCAATGGCACCGCAGTTGACTTTTTCTCTGAATACTTGAGTATGTTTAGAATTCTGACGCCATTTTACTTTGACTTTTAATTAATCAGGGGCTTTAGTTAAATGGATTTATTTTTACAGTAGATACAGTACATACAGAGCTTTAACTGATAACGGGGGACCTCAGGGGTTAATGTTTGGTCCTGTCAGTATGTTTTTTTTGTAGTTTTTCTTAAATTAGAAAACTTGTTATGTATTTATTTAACCCTTTCATGTATAGGATGTAATTCTAGCCCTAAATATTATATATATCAGAAGTTAGGGTTACGATAACTAACATAAAATTACAGCACATGAAATAAAGCAACATAGTAGAGGTTTTAAAATCCTTTTTTAATTTTCACGTGTTTATTTCACAAAGAATAATCCCAGGCATGGGACGGACGGAGGAGGAGGAGGAGGTGAATGAGGATCGGCTACTCATTTCGATTCCTCCTACAATGTGATGAGCAACTTTTTATTACATTATTACATCAACCTGTACACAGTACTGTACACATCTGGAAGCAAAAATAATAAATAAACAGGGAAAGAAAGAAAGAATATTACAGTCCAGTAGGTTTTTTTGTTTCTTGAGTGAACCCTGAATTGTTTTTGTTTTTATTTCCTATGAGCTAAGAAACTTCACAGGTCTACATAATTTATCACAATAAATATAAATAAATAAATGCATCCATTTCATCCACCGATGAAGATCGATCTGTTCTTTCTTGGACTCTTCTCAGCGTTCTCTTTCTTGTCCGGAGAGATCGATTTTGTTGGTTTTTTTTTAATACAGAACTAGAACCGACCTGTTCCATCATACATCAACATTAGTGTCATATTTAGGTACTTTTTATTGTCCTGATCCTGTTCAGTTCTTGTAAAGAAGATTTTCTAAGAAATAATAAGTGATGAAAAATTCCCGGCATTTCTGCTACAAGTTACAGCATATGTTTAAAATAAATAAATAATAAAGATAGACAGACAGACAGATAGTTAGATAGATAGACGGATGGATGGATGGATGGATGAATGGATGGATAGATAGATGGATGGATGGATGGATGGATGGATAGATACATAGATGGATGGATGGATGGATGGATGGATGGATTGTTGGACGGATGGCTCGATGGATGGATGGATGGATAGATAGAGATAGATAGATGGATAGATGGATGGATAGATAGATCGATAGATAGATAGATGGATGGCTCAATGGATAGATGGATGGATGGATGGATGGATGGAGATAGATAGATAGATAGATAGATAGATAGATAGATAGATAGATGGCTCAATGGATAGACAGATAGATAGATAGATAGATAGAAAGATAGATAGATAGAAAGATAGATAGATAGATAGATAGATAGATAGATAGATAGATGGCTCAATGGATAGATAGATAGATAGATAGATAGATAGATAGATAGATAGATAGATAGATAGATAGATAGATAGATAGGGACAAAATCATTTTTTTTAAAAAGCTTTTGTTAAAAGGTCACATGAAATGAAGATAATGTGATCATTTCAAATAAAAGATAAATATATAGATGGCTACATAAATGATCACATAAATAAAGCTTAAATAAAAAAAAATTAAAATAACTATAATGATTCAAATAAATAATATCAACAAATAATATAATAATTTACTTTTATATTAAAATCATTAAATGGACATTACATTTAAAAGGTAAAAAATTACATAAATCTACTTTACTTAAAAAGAATAAAAAAATTAAAATGAATGAGCTATACTATAAAAAAGCATGTAAAAATATTCAAATTGAGAAAAAATAAATTCACGTAATATTAAACATTGATTCAGTGTGATTAAAAAAAGGTTACAGGTTAAACTAAATTAATTATTTACATGAAATCAACATCAAAGATTTCACTTCAATTTTTAATTTAAATTTCACCTTTTTCATTGACATAAAGATAAATTATTAATAATCTGATTTAAAATCATTCATAAGCTGTTTAAAAACCAATCTGTGATTATTTTAATTGAGTAAACATTTCTTTTTGGAGATAATATGTAAATTAAGTAACAAATTGTATCATTTTATCTAACAGTTTGAGATTAATATTTTTATGTTTTAATTTGAATTTTTTGTTATTATTGGCCTCTCAAACATCAAACAAATGTTTCAGTCCTGAAACCCTGACCTTCCAAACCTTCTAATTTTCTTACAGTGAGCCTAAAATGAAATGTAAAACACTCATATAAACTATATCGAGTTATATATTTATATTTAACACCAAAATAATCTATTATCTGAAAAAAAAGAGAGAGAATAAAAGAGAAGTGCTACAGGGAATTACAGATGATCTCTAGATGTGCAAAATTTCATTAATTCTCATTAAAAATGATATAAAATTAAACTTGCATAATAAGAATTAAATCACTGCAATCTATGAGAATGTACCCAGGATGCCCTTCTTTCATTTTCGGTATGGGTAAAAATACTGGTATCATTCATGACCACGCCATAAATCTGTTTTTTAAAAAAATCCTGTTTAACTAAATTCAGACATGAATGTCATTACCATGAATCTTATATTATATATTATATTGTATTATATTACTGTATATTATATTATATTATATTATATTATATTATATTATATTATATGTGGTACAAATAAGGATAAAAGTTCAAGGCATACTAAAGGTGTTTTCTAACAGTATTTGAAGTATAGGAGACGCCATGGAAAGGACAGAGAAATGATTCTAACAGTTTAATCCCACTGAGTGTCGCTCTCGAGGTCTCCACCCAGATACCTGTCATTTTTTTCCTGCTGTAAGTTCAGCAGTTTTCTTTTTTCCCCTTCTAATAAACTCTGACGTTTCCCCACTCCACCAAGTACTGGACCTTTCCATCTGGCGTGATGCGTCTGGCCAGGATCCTCACAGCCTCACCGCCGCCCCAGCCACGTGTCGCCGTGTGCCCATCCAAGCTCACTCCATTGGGGTAGGGGGCAACGTCGCGCAGAAACAGAGACGGGCATTGTTCAAACCTCTGGCTTGGTGGGTTAGTGGACGACATGGAGAAGGGAAGACAGGGAGCGGGCAGTCGACAAGGGTCCTCGGGACTGTGGGAGTGAAATATATAACTTGGTATAATAAACAATTATTCACTGAAGGCCAGGTAGATATCGCTGTATACTCTGCGAGACAGAACATCAAGTGGACTTTTCGGATCAAGAGTCATCTGAGGTAAATAATTATTATATAGTTTGCGATATAAACACTCAAAAAGTCCTGCGCGTTGTTCCAAAGTGGGACAAAAACAAAAACATCCCATACCTGTAGTGATGCAGAGTTCGCGGCAGACCCTGAGTTCCGCTGTACGAGGGGTGATACAGAGGGAACATTCTCTTCGGGGGAGACCTGGCAATAAAACAGAACACTGAAAATCTCCAGCATTTAAACTTTATGCAGAATTGATTACTGAAGATCACATTCAGTCCTAGTTTGCTCTGAATTAAATCAAATCAGCAACAAAACTTAATTTTTTTTTTGAAAGATCAGTACCAACCCCAGTGCTAATTCCTCCTCGGATTTTCGGGAATTGTAGACACTCGCACCGTTCACACACCCATGACAACATGGCACTAGATTGATCTGGTTAGCAGGTGGACACGGCTGGAGAGGACAGAAAGCAGTGAGAACAACTTATATATCACTAGTACTACACTGCTAACAAGGGCTGCCCCTAACACTTAGACTGCTAGTTAGCAAAAATGTAAAAAATTCTATACATCTTTATTATAAACGTCATTAGCTTGCTAGCTAGCATGTTAGCTAGCATGGCTAAGCTAACACCAGTTGACTTTTGAACGTATGCTACCTGATAGCTACATTAGCTTTTTAATTGGAATTTATTTTATGAGATTAAAGTCAATAAAGGTCTACATTACGTGCTAACATGTTCTTACACCATGTAGAATATACCCCAACATGTATGCTAACACTGCACTGCTAAATCAAATATATATATAGTCTCCCAAGTTACACATGCTACTTCATAGCAATTTTGCATTTTTTTTTAATAGACTGCAGTTTTAACAGACTGAAGTGGACAAAAAATATTCCTCAGGTCTATCTTTACATTTTGAAAACTTTTGCTAATTCCTGAAAACACTACGGGGGAAAAAATTTAATATACCGTTCCATACCCACTGGATATAAGCAATCATGCATCCTGATTGGCTAATATATTACAAGGATATCACTCCATAAACCATTAGTAGATACATCACTACAGAAATAGAAATGGAATCAGTCACAACTTGGGCTAAGCTAATCGCTAATACCATCCAGTCAGCTGTTTCCTTCATTCTACACTTATGCATGGAGCAGGACTCCAGTCCTCGACGTATCCTGTTGCCAGTAACTAGGGAAAAGTTCACTGTACTTAAGGAAATACAGTTAGCTCTCCCTGCTAACTGTATTTCCTGTTGCCAGTAACTAGGGAAAAGTTCACTGTACTTAAGGAAATACAGTTAGCTCTCCCTGCTAACTGGGTCTTCTATAAAGTATTTCATTGTAAGAGCAGTTTTATATATATTTATATTTTCAAGAATTTGATGAAACTAAAAAAAAACGCTGTTTCTTACAAACCAGTGAATAACAAGCTCCCTCGGATCGGATATGACTAATAGCCTGTTCAGCGTCTGCCCCGCGAACTTTGAGTTCATATCTGATCAGAGGTCATGAAATAAGTCTTAAATGTCACACTTCCTGTATGTGAATTCAGTCTGAATACTAATTCAGCATCACTTCTGTCAGCACCGGGTGTATGATTTCAAACACAATGGTTTAGATTAAAAAGGGACTTGATCTTGCAGATTAGATGATCCTGAGGTGCTTGATAAGTCTTAGATCTTTTAACCGGAGCTGAATGAGTGAACACTGTTAGCGATCGTGGATGTGTTTGAAGCGTAGCGTCAGATGTTCTGCACAGAATCCAAATAATGACATTTTCTTTCCTTCTGCCAAATACGTTTGACAGCAGCAGCATCTCCAATGACACGTGGGAAGATAAGATAAGAAGGCGTGAAAGGTGAGGCTTTCTGTATCACCGCAAAGGTTGTGGCTCGCTGATGATGAACAGAGATTGTACTGCAGTGTGAGTTCCTGTCTTCCTGTCCAGGCCGATGGAAAACGGTGCTGAAGACACGACTGCACACGTACTGATGACGCTGTACACCATCAGCAACTGTCCATGTGCCAACGCAACCAGAATGAACTATACTCTCACACCCTCTCTCTCTCTCACTCTCTCTCTCTCTCTCTTTCCCTCACTCTCTCTCACTCTTTCTCTTACTCTCTCACTCTATCACTCACTCTTTCTCTCACTCTCTCACTCACTCTCTCTCACTCACCCACTCTATCACTCTCACTTTCTCTCTCACTAACTCTTTCACTCACTTTCACTCACTCACTCTATCACTCTCCCTCTCTCATTCACTCTTCCTCTCACTCACTCTCTTACTCTCTCATTCACTCTTTCTCTCACTCACTCACTCTCTCACTCACTTACTATCTCATTCACTCTCTTACTCACATACTCTATCACTCACTCACTCACTCTCACTCACACACTCTCTCTCACTCACTTACTCTATCACTCACTCTCTCACTCACTCACTCACTTTCTCACTCACTTACTCACTTTCTCACTCACTGACTCTCACTCACTCACTCTATCACTCATTCTCTCACTCACTTACTCTATCACTCACTCTCTCACTCACTCACTCACTTACTCACTTACTCTCTCTCTCACTCACTCTCACCCACTCACTCTATCACTCATTCTCTCACTCACTCACTCTCTCACTTACTCTATGACTCACTCTCTCATTCACTCACTTTCTCTCTCACTCACTCTATTACTTACTCTCTCACTCTACCACTCACTCACTCACTCTATCACTCACTCTCTCTTACTCACTGTTTTACTCACTCAACCCTACTCTGTCAGTTGCTTAACCCTACTAGGGTCACGGGAAGACTAGAGGCTATCTTAGCCAACACTGGGCAAACGCAGGGTATACCCTAAACAGCTCCCCAGTCAATTGCAGGGCCAACACACACACACACACAACCATTCACACCTAGGGGCAATTTGGAACTTATTTTGCATGTCTTTGAGTCGTGGGAGGAAACTGGAGTACCCGGAGGAAACCTACATAAGCCGTAGGTTTAATAGGAAATAAACCCACAGCTTGTTACAGACACTGGAGTCTCAACGGATTTTACACATTTTAATGTGAATCATCTGCCGTAGAAATGATCTGTTACTATGGAAACGATAACGTATCACACTGAAGCTGCTCTACACTCAGAGCTGCTGAGACAGAAAACTAAACACTGCGTCGCGTTTTCAGTGTGAGTGGATGTTCGGGACAGGAGAAGGAGAAGAAGAGGAAGTGCTGACCTGCTGAAGTGTCTCAACGATGCGCCGCTTTGATTTGCGAGACTCTGAGCCCGCCGGTCGTCTCTGGCACGGCAGTGACAGCGGGCTGCGGACCGAACCACACAGATAACAAAAGGTCCTTCAGTAACCCTGATCAGATTTATTTTTATAAAGAAGTTACAAAAAATGTGCAGGAATGAATATGATGGTGCAAACGTTTACACCCTGCTTGGTTTCTTTGAGTAGGGGGAGGAAAATGTAACTGATACCCTATTTTACATAAAAAATAAATCAGTAAATAATTTTAAACGGGATGTAGGTGCATCCTGCGGTGAAAGAGAAATCCAAAATATAATGCAAAAATAAAATGAAGACACTCTGGTTCTGTTTAAGGAAGAGATTTTTTATCAACCCATTTCACTTTTTTTGTTTTTATTCCCTCCACCAAGGAGCTCATGTTGTACCCATAGTTTGTGCAAAGAGTTTAGTCCAATTTTTTTTTTATGAAATGTCTCCCAGAGGTGGAGCTTTGTGTAAGGAAGACTCAATTAGATTTTGGATCAAATTCTGGATCCAGGAACTTTTTAACGATTCTTTAACAATGTAAGTCAGGACAATTCATTACATTTTGGTTCATATGGGGGGGACTGTAGGACTCGGTAGAGGTTTGTGCTCTCCAATTCTTCTTACTGAACATTATCATTACATATATTGTATTATTTGAGCATTTTTACTATTTTTTTACTAATGAACTATTAATGCACTCGGAGAGTGCAGACCTCCACCAAGCTCCACCAAGTGCAATATTATCTTTACATGGGTTGCAGGGGCAGGCAATGTAGAATTAGTGCCACCTTGTGGCCTGTTCCACAATTATTTTAAAGCTCTGTATTTTTTTCTCCCGGCACATTCTGAGTGATTTCCATCTCCTGGTCCTATTGCAGAATGTTAAGAAATCTTTTAAAACCATCCTGGATTGGGATCACGCCCAAACCGTAATCACTTCTTCGTTGGTCCAAGACCCACATGTGGTTAAAATTTAGTGGAAATCTGTTAATTAGTTTTTGATTTAGCGTGGTCAGAGATACACACGCAGACAGACACACACATGACCAATCTCATAGCCTCAATCTTAATGGAAGGAACAAACATCTGTAAATCTGAACACATGCAGTGTCTTAATCATAAGAAGTTCTTTAAATTAAAATATTTTCTCGTAAAAAATCATCAATAAAATCATCATTCAATTTAAACTGCACTGAAATTTTTTGATTTTGATTTTTTAAAATTAGAAAAATGTAGAATTATTTCTGGTCTAAAAGATGAATTGAAGTTAGAGTGCATTATAGAAATTTAATTGGATCTCGTACATAGTGTGTGAGTGTGTGTGTGCGTGAGTGTGTGTGTGTGTGCGTGTGTGTGTGAATGTCTGTGTGTATGTGTATTTGTGTGAGACAGAAGGGAAGCATGACCTTTGCGCTGACCTTTTGCGGTGCGTGATGTTGATAGGCTGCTCGGTGATGAGGGGTGAGGAATCGGACGACAGCGGCGGCGGAGCTCGCACTTGAAGGCCAAAAAGACACTTCTTCTTCTTGATCTCTTTCCCCGAGACGAACCTCAAGAGCGTTAACAAGAGTTAAAAAATTTACAACATGCGTTGTTAAAAGAAATATCCCAAGATTCTTGTTTGCTTGTTAGACTTTATCAAACCGCAACATGTATTGTCTCTATCCATCCATGATCTCTTCTACTTATCAGATGAGAGGCGGGATTACACCCTGTACAGGTGACAAGTCTATCGGCCTAACACAAACAGCCATTCACGCTCAGACGCACATCGATGATGGATTCAGAGTAGTCAGTTAACCTAATGTGCAGGTCTTTTGACTGATGGAGAAGACCGGAGTACCCAGAGGAAACCCATGGGAACCCAGAGAAAACAAATGCGTCTCACCTGTCCTTCTGGGAATTTAATGCGTTGAGCAGATTGTGGCAGCGATCTTGCTTCGGCGTTTCTGACAACTTAAAAAAAAAAGATAGAGAGTTTCTGAGATTCAGTGAAACTGATTATTAGATTATTTAACAATAACACATGCCATGATGATATATAATATCTGTTTAATATTTTAGGGATTTTTAAAAAAAAAACAACAAGATATTCTGTTTTTTATCCAAACACCATCATCACTGTACTGTGAACTCTTAAACATCTTTTATTTCTACAATAGTCCAGTGCTTATGGTACACATTTTTACCCAGGTACTTTGATAAAAACCAAAGTATGATTCCAAAAAACTCCATAGTACTTCGGGAAGTTGCTTCCCCACCTCCCCCTGAAACACTGATTTTGAGTGCACTCTGGGTGGCGTGTTTGGCTTCCTCCTCCCATTTATGGTCTTTCAACTCTCTGTGCTTACTCAGTTCTGATTGGTTGCCTGAAAGAGGTTTTAATGTTGCCTTATTTAGTATTCTTTCTTTAAAAATTTTTTCGCCCTAATTTTGTCATTTCCAACCAAAATAAATAGGTCTTTCTGCCACACGACAACTACAACCAACTACTTACTCCAAGGCATGTGTTCCTGCTCATTTAAAATGCTCATTCATAAGCATGAGCGGCACAACACACTCAGAGGACAGCACTATCAACCCCTTTGTACCCCCCGTCTGTACAGTATGTAAGATGTATGCATGTATGTATATATGATCTCACAGATAACCATGACAAGCTAGTATCGCTTTAAGTGACAGGGAAGACAGTGTCCACCAACAAAGAAGAGGAAGAGAAGAAAGTTCTGGAAATGTATTAAGTGTGTCATTTACGGGCCAATCAGAATCAGACTCCATGTTAGTGGTAGAATTTTAAGTGTTATGTTGCTGTCTGTGATGTCCTGTATGTAATAATGTCCTGAATTTTGAGAATGAGTGAGAGGTAGCTGAAGAAAAATGTGTCTTGCTATCCAGAAAATACAGCATATATACAGCCATGGAAAAAATCAAAAGATCACTTATTACTGGAATATCCATTCAAAGTGGTCTCTTAATATTTTCCATGGCTGTATATATCCCTATGTGCTTATCAGATACGCTAATCTCTAGATGAGTTCACATTACCGTTCCTAACAGCAAAGAATCCCAGTTCTCATTGGTGAAGGCCATGATTTCATGATCAAAATCAAAGTATTTCCTCTTGCAGCACAGAGACAGATGATACAGCACCAAATGAGCCAAATCTACCCTGGATAGATGGAACAAGATCACAAAATGATAACACTTATTTAGAAAAACTAGTTACTTTAAACCAGGAAAGAGAAAGAAGATCTTACCAGGTCATAGGAAGCCTCTGAATGGTCTCAGGTCCATTTGTACAAACTGAACACTGGAAGTGATAAAACCTAAAAAAAAAAAAAAGAAAGAAAAAAATTAGCATGTGAACTGTGAGCATGTGTTAACGATGATGGTAACACAGTGCTAACCTGTCTCCATATAGCAGAGGTTTGGTCAGGCACTGAGTGCAGGCTTCATGAAACCACTGGCCGCAGCCACCACACTGCAGCATCTTCAGGTTCCACCTCATGACAGAACATTTATTCAAAAAATATTACAACATACCTAAAAAAGGTTCGACTGAAGTCAACAGCAATGGAAAAAAGAGAAACACACATGAGGGACTGAATTCATTAAACTCTCGCACGTTCTCCCCATGCTTGCGTGGGTTTCCTCTGTGCACTCCGGTTTCCTCCCACGGTCTGAAGACATGCACATTACACGAAATGACTGTTCCAAATTGCCCCTGGGTGTGAGAGTGAATGTTTATGTGTGTTGCCCTGCTATGGACTTGCGAGCTGTTCAGGAGGTACCCCGCCTTCACCCAGAATCAGCTGTGATAGGCTCCATCCTCTCTAAGACCCTAGTAAGATTAAGTGATATAGCATATAAATTAATGAAGTAATTAATGGTATAAATTGAAAAAAACTTCCTTTTACTACTAATATTTTTTATCATGACATTTGGTACTTTATTGTATACTATACAGGAACAGTAACATCTGATTGGTTCGCTGTCTCTGGATAATAGGTGTTATCCACCCCAAACACTCACAGTATTGCTTGAATAAAAATAGCAGACAAAAACTACACACTTGTGTGATGGTCATTCATTTTAAAGTCCTAGAAATTCAACTAAAAGTCATACAAATCTAATTTTAGTTTGCTTTTCTTATGTTCCTATATAGTATACGCTAAAACAATTATTCACCTCAAGCTTGTGGATATCACTGAATAGACAGAATAGTTATAGCTAAAAATTAGTACACTGGTTGGCTAGAAAGCTAAGTATCGGGCTATTACAGTATAGGGTGTTATCAAGTAGACATGGTCACCTTTGTGTGCTATGCTAGCAGTTAGCTAGTACATTTTTTTAATAATGTGTATGCTAGCAACTAACTATTATTATTTGTGTAATGTAGCTCATTTAATAAAAACTAAGGAACTGCCAAGGTCAAAAAGGAGCTAGCTAGCATTAGGCTATGACACTGTGTAAACAAGTAGCAACAAGATTTTTTTTATTAATCATCAAGGTATAATAAGTGGTCTACATGGAACTTCTTTCTTGTAATTTGCATACTGTCTCTGATTGGTTCTTCAGTTTTATGATTCAGTAACATTTCTTGCGTCATTTATAGCAACATTTATCTATTCCACTGAACTCCACATCCCACATCAGTATGTAACTGTAAATCATTTTGTTTTATAGCATGACTTACTCTCCCGGTCCAGCGCAGTAGCAGTAACACTGTTGCTGATTGGTCAGATGCTGAGCGTCCCAGTCCAGAGAGGAAAGCTGATAGGGCAGCCTCAACTTCATCAACTGCATGAGTCGAGCAAAGCGCCCTCGTTTTAAGGCTCCGCCTCTCTGCGATGAAACAACGACAGTACACTCTGTTAGAAATCATCAACCTGTTCTACTTCATCTGCTTTCTACCTTCAGAGAAATGGAAGTAGAACTTTGGGCAAGGAACGGTTCATACAGAGAGGTGTTATATTTTGGGAATGTGGGGGGTCACATGAATACCAATAGTAAGTGTGAAATGTGTATGAGTGTGAAATAGAAGTAATGATGGACAGATTAAAGAACTCGCAACCATCATAAGCTGCCTAAAAACATGCAGAGAGGCATAAGTAATTCAGAGACATCCACAAAAGCAGGGCTTTGCATTAAAGATGAAACGTGACAGGAATTTTTTTCTCCAGTGTTCTGTGAGCCACACAATCGAGCAAATCTACAACAGACCTTGGTGGCGACGGCAAAGACGCACTGGCGACAGATCCACGAGTCGCTGTCCACCTCAGGGTCGATGGCTGGAGTGTGGCACTGAGCATGATAACCTGAAATGGCAACAAAATCTTCCATTTTAATTCATTTGGTGTTGAGTGCAAAAGCTTGTGCACCCAAAAGGAAAACTTACATTTAAAGATGTTTAAAACAGAACAACACAAGCAAATTATTATTATTATTATTATTGTTATTGTTATCGTTATTGTTATTGTTATTATTATTATTATTATCGTTGTTGTTATTATTATTGGTATTATTATTATTATTGTTGTTGTTGTTGTTTTGTTATTATTATTGTTATTGTTATTATTATTATTATAATTGTTGTTGTTGTTGTTGTTGTTAATATTATTATTGTAATTATTGTTGTTGTTGTTGTTATTATTAATAGTTACATTAGACAACATTATATTTTTGCCAGGTGATATTCATA
Source organism: Neosilurus hyrtlii (assembly GCA_028564935.1). Classification (NCBI taxonomy): domain Eukaryota; kingdom Metazoa; phylum Chordata; class Actinopteri; order Siluriformes; family Plotosidae; genus Neosilurus; species Neosilurus hyrtlii. The sequence continues at coordinate 15,865,200 of JAOUQZ010000025.1, forward strand.
AGTATTTTTGTATTGGAACTTTTTTACTCACAATTTGCTTTCATGTATGCATATAAGGGCGTTATTTAATTAAATATTAGATTATATTATAAAACGCCTAGTTTTTTTTTTCTTTGGATAAAATGTAAATGATTTTGAATGAAGGCTTTTACAAGGCAGCTTTACTGGAATATTATTGTTCTTATCATTTGAAAAAGTACTAAAAATGCAGTTTTAAATATAAAATCAATTATAAATCAAACAGTTACTAGCATTTTGAAATGTTTTATTTGTCATAGGCCTCTAAATATAAATAGTCATTATTATATAAAATTTTATTAATATATGACATTTAGAAAATAATTTAGCAAAACACATAAAAAATGTGTAATTTTGTTGATTAAGCATGGTCTAGAAGGAGTTTAAAATAATTTACAGATCTATATCTAAACTACACATAGATTGACATGTATATCAGGAAACAAGCTTTTCATGGATATATCACATGACATGGCTGTTAAGTCAGTGGAGATTTTTCAATGTTGCCATGTTTCAAGTTGTGTAATATTTGCAAGATAACCAAATTAAAATAGTGAAATACACAGAATAATGCTGAATTTGAACATTTTTATGACTACAGTTTAAGACTAGACTTGTTTTGTGTACAAACTGTACAAAATCAGGACGACATGAATAAAACTGTCAGTTCTTGTCAAATGCCTTGTCTCAATTTACAACAAAAACATCCATTCGTCATGATTCATCAAAACCAATTCTTTATATTAACAAGTAACTTTAATTTATTTATGTTTAATAAATGCTTGTCATGAACTCCAACAACAAGAAAACTTTACTCCATTCAGTCTTTTTCTGAAGCGTTTAATCCTAATTAGGGTCGCTCTGTGCGGAGGTGGGGTACACCCTGGACAGCTCGCCAGTCCATCGCAGGGCAGAAACAACGCTGACGGCTATGCAGCCTCCTCTTTACGAAAGTCAGCAATGGTTCTTTTACATTCCTCTCACCACAAACAGTGAGAGACACGGCCGGCCTTTGATAACATCTGGGATGCATAACCCAGTTAGCTGCACTGGGGGGACAGCAGTGACATCCCGGTGATAGTGGAGCTTGAATCCCCGACCTTCGGATCAGTAATCCAGCACCCTACCACCGGGCCACCACTGCCCCAAAACAAGAAAACTTTATATAAGATTTTTAAGAACCTTATTAAAGTGTAAATAAAAACCTTTGCCTGTTAAACTATTTTAAAAATATGACTAGTTCTATACAGAAATGTGAATCACTAAAATATGCATGCGGAAGATTTATTTTCTGCATTTCCCAAGCCCATAACGTTTAAAAGTCACTACATATTTAAAGCTGTAGTGTGTAGTACTGCAATGAATAAATAATTAACATACTCGACCCTTATGATCTGATCAATAGAATCTACAAACAAAACTCCCAACAGGGTAAATGAATGAATGAATGAATGAATGAATGAATGAATAAATAAATTAAAATGTTACAACTATAGAGATGGTACTTTTGGCTAATGAACATAAAAAATAATTAGTTCAACTCCATTAGAGGATTTAGGCCAAAATAGCAGACTATGTCACATGACTCATAAAAAGTTATAAACATGGAATTATTGATGATGCATATTTATCTGTAGTAAAATTAACACATTCAAAGAGGTTAAATTACATAAAGTAAAATTATTTTATAGAGCAGCATTTCATTCCTCCTACTTGGTATTAACCCCTTAAACCCCTCACAGTATATTATTTAGTAGCTAAAACTAATTCAAAATAAGCAGGAGCTTAAAAAGATATTTGGAGCCAACCAACAAACAAACATATTTTTTAAATATATATTTTTACTTACTGTGGCGACATTTCAGGCAGTTTATAAGTGGCTCTTTAAGAGGAGGACCGTCACAGACACAACAGACTTCCTCCCCACTGGCTGAGACTGAATGAGTGTGAGAGAGAGAGAGAGAGAGAGAGACAGAGAGAAAGAGAGAGATAGGAAGTGTTATGCTGGGGGCCTTAAGCGAACTGATCTTATCACCCAGTGCTGTTGAATTCTACGTTCTGATTGGTCCTTGATAAACTCCTGTGATTGATAAATCTTGCTCCTTTTAGAGTCCTGGGGAGGGTGGAGCGAATCACAGTCAACTCTAGGCGAAGGTGGGTTTACGCCCCGAACATTCACAATCACACTCACACCTAGGGGCAATTTGGAACAGCCAGTGAGCCTAATGGGCACGGCTTTGGACTGTGAGAGGAAACCGGAGTACCCGGAAGAAACCCATATAAGCACAGAAAGAACATTGAAACACTGCACAGAAACATCATCACCGTGCCCAGGACTCGAACCCATGACCTTCTTACTGTGAGGTGTACATGGTAACCTCTACAATACTGTGTTGCCCTAATGCCAACATCCAAATTATTAAAGTATAATAAAAAAAAAAAACTGAATTACGGTGTATACATGTTGATTGATTGCCGTGATGAGAGCTGCGTGGGGGATGACGTACTGCAGGTGAAGGTTCATCACTTACATGACTGAATGTCTTTCCTGAGGACCCAGAACTCAGAGTTATCCTCAAATCTGACCAAACAGCACCGTTTGATGACGTCTACCTGGGGAACAGAGCAGGGATTAGCACTCAAGGTGAAATTGTTACGCATCTCTTGCAGCAGGTTACAAATATAACAGATCGGGAAACTCACTCTTTTCACGTTGCCTAGATATAAAAGTCCGTCACTCCACCGTGCCAAGACGTCTTCTCCTTCAGTGACCAGACCCATCCTAAGTGCAGACACGGACACAAGCAGGTTAAGAAGCAACCACACACACACACACACACAGCTATCTATCAGCATGTTTATAAACAGTGAGAGGAAACTGGAGAACCCAGAGGAACCTTCCATGAATACAGGGAGAACATGCAGAATTTAGCTTTGGCAGTAACCCGAGATCCGGATCAAACTGGAAACCTGTGAGCTGCTAGGCAGCAACATTACCAGCTTTAAATAAAATAAATAAATAAATAAACAATAATCATAGGGTGTCATGGTAGCGTGGTGGTAAGCACGTCCGCCTCACAGCATAAAGGTTCACAGTTTGCATCCCGGGTTTGTTTGTGTAGAGTTTGCATGTTCTCCCCGTGCTTGCATGGGTTTCCTCTGGGTACTCTGGTTTCCTCCCACAGTCCAAAGACATGCAGTTCCAAACTGCCCCTTGGTATGAGTGTGAGTGTGAATGTGTGTGTGTGTGTATTGGCCCTGTGATGGATTGGCGAGTGGTTCAGGGTGTACCCCGCCTACACCCAGCCTCTATGACTCTAGTGGAAGTATGTGGTCCAGAACTTTGTTATATAAAAAACAAAAACCTTCCTAAACATGAAGAAGGCTCTGGTTCTAGAGCTACAGCGCCGTCACTGAAGATGATTTTCCTATAAACAGCACGTCTCCAAGTGTTCCATTTCTCTTCACCACAGCAACGTGCCCGGGTTTACAGGTTAATTTCTTTAAGAACACCGTGCCATACTGTATTTTTTATTCTTTTAGAGTTTTATAGCTGAGGAGCATCCAATAAACAGGTTCGTTCCAGTTCTCACGTGTGTTATAGCAGCTGCAAACAGCCGTTTCATCGTCGGCGTCTATTTGTTCTCGCTTCTTCTTCTTTGTGCTTACTTCATCTTACTGAGAAACGAAAGAAGCTTAAACTCCTCCAGAACAAAAACTGCTGACACTGGAGACTCCTTCCATAAATATTACATCAGCAATAATTCACATTTTGTAATCCATTCATGAATTAATCCGTTGCTAAAATAATCACTTATAAAATATTTTGGGGATGGAGGTTTGGCGATTTCATCTTAGAGGTGAAAACAAAAAATAAAACGGTATACGTTTGGTCTTCCACTCAAGCTCCAAAGCCGAGATTTGAGACTTAGATATATTTAGCAGGCTTCTATATGTCGGATAAGGATGCAAGGAGGCCCAGTCACTAAGCGTCCCTCTTTCAGAACATCTAGATCCATCTGTTGGTTTCATCTGTGTGAGAAGATGCTAAATGATGCATCACATGTCAGAGAATTCCACCAAAACACTTTATTTTCTTTGTTTAGATCCAGAATTTCATTCATTTTCATTAATGTTTATGTTTCTCTGAGATGAAAAATAAAACCCCTTTTCCCTCTATACGTCTTAGTGCTTCAGATCTCGGCTTCAGGACGTGATAGGAACTCCAAACATGCTGCTGTGTTAGTCTTGATCTCCTTGACACACGCTTGATATCAGATTCACTGTAATGTGGACCGTTTAAGAGTCTGGAGACTCACAGCCAGAGAAATTCCTTTATCTCTTTACAGAAAACTTCAGCGTCAGTGATGGTTTCTAATCCGTTTATTATTAGTGAAGCATCTGCTCTACAGTGACTGAGCTGTTACTATAGAAACGATAATGTATTAGAAAGAGAGCATTAATATTCATATGAACCTGTGCACCACTGTCAGAGCTGCTGTTATAGAAAATTCATCAACACCCAGAACCCAGAATTCAGCAGTGCTCTGGGATACGATCAACTAATGCGAAACGAAGGATGCTTGAAGACTGGATTTTATTTCATCTCCAGAACCTTCCTGGATGAGTTTTATTCTAACAGAACATTTTTTCTGACAAGCGCAAACAGTTCTGATCCCTAAATCTGAGAAAGCGGACCTTTGACACAAGAACCACCAGAACCACAAGTGTGGTGTTTCTCAGCTGGAGCACACCCGAGGGCATTCTGCAGAAGTTTAGTAAAGAGTGAGAGGGGGGAAAAAAAGAAAACCCTGAGCAAACTGTGCAGCAAAGTTGTGCACTTGTGTCCTGAGAGTCTTCAGAAGGCTGAAGTGCTCATCTAGCTGAGAGAGGAGCGCGTGCATGGCGACAGGACGGTGTTTGAATGATCAGCATCATTCAGCAGTGAGGCAGCTGCACCGAGGCAATCAGCTATGCAGTGGCACACATGATCAAACGCATTCATCCTTATGCAACAGCCTATTGTAGTGCGCTCCGCTCGCACAGGCGTCATAACGCATCATTATCATCTCCATGCAGATTTCAACAACAACACAAAAAAGGAGAAAAGAAAAGAAAGGACGGAGCGGATTATTCTCTGATCCGTGCACGCAACTCCGGACACATGCGCGCGACACTCACTTAATTATGCACAAAAAAAGAACAAGAAGAAGAAAAAGAAGAAGAAGAAGGGGAGAAAAGATCATCGCACGAGCTGTGCTCTGCTGGCGAAAGGGCTCGCGAGCTAACCTGGAAAGTCGCGCGGGGTCACCGAGCTGGACATGAAACGTCCGACCTTCCGCTGTGATGTTTGCGCCGCGCCTCGCAATTACTGTCGGCGATATGGATTTATGATGGACGCGCACACACACACACACTCACACAGACTCACACACACACACGCGCGCGCGCCAAAAATAAGAAAAGCCCTGGACGTGTCAGTGTCAGTCACTAAGCGGTCGCGCGCCTGCTCCGTCCGTCTGTGTCGCCGCCGGCCGTCCTGCGCGAGCGCCGTTCCGTCATGTTCCCCCGCTGAGGTTATTAAACGCGGCTGTCAGAGACGGTGGAGCCCGCCAGAGACGCCATCATCTCCGCCTCTCTCTCTCTCTCTCTCTCTCTCTCTCTCTCTCGCGACTTGTTGTGACGCAGACATAAAACACGGAGAGCGATAACGGAGTGGGAGGGAGAGCGACGGCCCCGAGCGCGCGCGCGCGTGTGTGTGTGTGTGTGTGTGTGTGTGTGAACACCTTCACATCTGTACAGCGACCCGTTGGTGCCGGAGGCGTGTCGCGGGTTTAAAGGAGAGCTCCGGTCCCTCACTGCCGCGCGCACGCCTCTCTCTCTCTCTCTCTCTCTCTTTCTCTCTCTCTCTCTCTCTCTCTCTCTGTGTGTGTGTGTGTGTGTGTGTGTTCGGTCTCCACTAATTAGCTAAAGTTTCGGACTGTCCTAATTGGTGCAAGCCGAATGAGACACGCGGGATTCCTGGAATAAGAGTTCATACTGCTGAATAATTATAATAATAATAATAATAATAATAATAATAATAATAATAATAATAATAAAAATAATAATAATAATAATAATACTACAACAACAACAACAATAATAATAATAACAACAACAACAATACTAATAATAACAACAACAACAATAATAACAACAACCACAACAGTAATAATAACAACAACAACAACAGCAAACACAACAACAATAATAACAACAACAATAATAATAACAACAACACCAACAACGTTAATAATAATAACAATAATAATTATAATAATAATAAAAATAATAATAACAACAACAACAATAATAATAATGACAACAATAATAATAACAACAACAGCAACAACAACAACAATAATAATAACAACAACAGCAATAATAATAATAATAAAACATGGTTATTAAAATATTGTTATCACTTAATTTTATTCATTAATTCCTCTGCCATTTTTAATTAGCTCATTTATTTGCCAAACTGCTTCATCCCAGGTCATGGTGAACCTGGAGCCTCACCGTTATAGAAGTGGGTTTGGGACCTAAAGGTTGCTGGTTCGATTCCTGAGCCAGCAGGAAAATGTGTGGCGTTGGGGGAGTGAGCTACACCTTCCCTTCCTTCAACTTCATGGCTGAAGTGCCCTTGAGCAAGGCACCGAACCCCCAACTCCGGGCAGCCCAGTGATCATGGTTTATGTGTGTTTATGTGTGTTTTTGTGTGTGTGCATGTGTGCTCACTGGCCATTCTCTCTCCCACTCACACCTAGGGCCAATGTGGAACAATGAATTAGCCTAATGCACATTTCTTTGAACTGTGAGAGGAAACCAGAGTACCTGGAGGAAATCCATGTGAGCACAGGAAAAACATGCCGACTCCACAAGGAAATGCCCCGAGCCTGGGACTTGAACTCAGGACCTTTTTGCTGTGAGGCAGACGTGCTTACCACTACACCACTGTGCCGTCTTCATTTCAACAACAACAAACCTAAAGAAGAAGAAAGAACAACAACAATAAATATAAAGTGTATTTTAGAATTCATGATTAAGTAATCTAATAAAACATTTTAGTAAGAGCTGTGCAGCATTGATCTGCTTGTATGTCATACATGTATATTTTGTTGTTGTTGTTTTTAATCATATGATTTATTTATTCATTCATTCATTTTCTAAGTTTCTTAATCCTAATTAGGGTCGTGGGGAGGTTGGCACCCATCTCAACTGGCTCTGGGCGAGGGCGGGGTACATGCTGAACAGCTCGCCAGGCCATTGCAGAGCAACAAACACACAACGATTCACACTCACACTCTCACACCTAGGGGTGATTTGGAACAGCAAATCAGCCTACTGCGTATGTTTTTGGACTGTGGGAGAAAACCGGAGTACCTGGAGGAAACCCATGCATGCACGGTGAGAACATGCAAACTCCACACAGAACCGCCCAAGGTGAGCTCGGGAATTTAACTCGGGACATTCTTGCTGTGACGTGCTTCATGTAAATTATAACAGGATAATCGTATTGATTTATATTCTATATTAATATTAGACTCCAGACAGTAATTTTTTTTATTTAATCCAATAAATGTGTATATTTACTTCAGATTTCCATACCAAAGTGAATGCAATTAAATATGAAGTTCTGAAATATTCACTGGATAATAAAGTTCTTGGGCTTTATGAAAGATCCAGCTGATTTTTAGTGCACATGTTGTTCAATTAAAAAAAAACCCAGATGATTTAAACCTATGATTTAAAAAAAGCTCTTGGTTTATCATAACATAAAAGCAGGTAATTTAGTGATATTCATGCTGTGATATTCAAAATGGCCTCTGGTCAGCAGGAGAGTCAGTTCTCTCACAGCACAGCAGAGGGCATGAACACTACACTTCCTCCAGAGAGGGAATTTTACCTTCAATATCATGCTGTTGTCATTTAAATATCTCGGGGAATACTGACTCCATGTTAAGGTGTTTATTAGAGGAGCTGTTGAGTTCAGAAACAGAACTTCCCCAATAGGTGCTGGGATTTTCCTAAGATTACACATCGTTTAACTTTAAAATACTGCTAACTGTCCTTATTTTGAACATTTAGGTGTAACACAGGATGGTTAGGAAGCATAGGGGTTAAAAACATTGCAAATATGTCCTCAACAACGCCCCTCTGCATGAGAAAACACAAAGTGCCCACTAGGGAACCCTCATTTTGTAGAAAAATTATATTGCTTGAATAACTGCCCCTCAAATGTGATGGAATGCCCCCTGTGGTGTCCCTATGTTTAAGAAAACATGACAAAAATACCCCAGGATGCTAGGGTGCCCTTACATACTAGAAACCATGTCGGAGTGTCCTCAAGCGTGTGAGATGCTTTAACTCTAAGGTTCTCTGGAGAATCCATAATGCAGAACACTATAGATTCCCATTACATTCATGGAATGAGATGACATGCCCTGTAGATATTTAAATGTGCAAGTAAGCGTGCTCTTCAGGATAATAGAAAAAAACCCCAAACATTAATGCCCTCCAGGATACTCCTGGATTTTTTTCTCCCACTGAGGAGGCTTACCCCTGTGTTTGTCCCCAGTATGTGAGTAAAACTATGTACACTGTTGTTACTGCCTGTTTATAGTAGACTGCAAAATGAATAACTCGAGAAAAAAGTGGAAATGCAGAAAATAGAAATAATGTACTCCCGGCCCAAAATGAGAGAACATGGTCATGATAACAATGAATGGCACCAATTTTTCCTCTGGCATGTTTGCGCTTGTAAAAGAAGCCTGTTGTTTTCATTGTATGGGTGATATGGTAATATACCCCGCCCTTGCCCAGAGACGGCTGAGATAGGCTCCACCCTCCCCGCGACCCTAATGATGAATGTTTTCAAGATGGCATAGTGGCGTGGTGGTTAGCATATCCATGTCACAGCAAGAAGGTTCTGGGTTTCATTCCCGGGTTCGGTGAGGGTGATGCTATTTGGAGTTTACATGTTCTCACCATACTTGCATGGGTTTCTTCTGAGTACTCTGGTTTTCTCCAACAGTCCAAAGACATGCACAGTAGCCTAAATGGCTGTTCCAATTCACCCCTAGGAGTGAGTGTGAATGCTTGTGTGTGTGTTGGCCCTGCGATGGTCTGGCGAGCTGTTCAGGGTGAACCCCTACCTTAGCCCAGAGTCAGCTAAGATGGCCGAGTCTAATTAATTTTAAACGGCTTAGGAAACGAATCAATGAATGAATGAACATTTTCACTGTTACCGCCACCTACTGGTTATGAATTGAATTGCTATCATTATGAAAATAGAAACAATCCTTTTTCTTTATCTAACTTACCACTTGAAAAAATTTGACAAGAAAAGGGGTTATGCTTTGAATGGGGGCGGAGCCTACTGTATTTCTGTGCCAGAAACTGGAGATTAAAATAAAAAACAAAGTCAAAATGAACAGCGCAGTTTTGCAAGTCATAGCTTTCCGAATGCACCATTTGATTGGAAATGACAGGATGGTGATAGGCTTACTTTAAATAAAAAAAATTATTAACTGCTGCTGTAATTGCATAAAGATGAGAGGGATTTAATATTTGCATTGTTGCTGGAGATCTAGAGGTTATTTAGCTCTATTTTGTTAGAAAATATGAAACAGTATCAGCCTGTTCCACCCATCATTATAATCAGTGAATAGATGTGTACTCGCTGCAGCTTAGTGTAAAACTCGTTTTTATAGATTTTGGTTCCTGTCAGTGGGTGAGTTGTCCTGTGATATGGGAGGCAGTGAACTGACACCTTAAAACAAGACGTGATGTGAGAATTACAATAGCAGGCAAGGCCTAAAGGTTTGAATATAATGCAGGCAAACCGGCCTGTTATAAAGTCATTAAATGTTTTAGTAACGAGCGTAAGGCAAGAAATCTTTCATCAAGCCAGAAGTTTCCATTATTTATTTACATCATTTATTTATTTATTACTTTTTGGAATAGATTTAAAACATTTTCTACTGGTTTTATACACCATGTGCTGTTCTTGTGCTGCAGAATGAAGGATTAAGATGATTTTAAAAGGACTGCATACCAGCCTGGATTAGGGTAAGGAGCTCATACTGAGATATTGAGGTTATACTTAACGATGCTTAAAGATATATTTTAAAAAGTAAAATAAATAAATAACAAGTTTCTTCCTTTTTAAATGACTTTATCAGGTCGAAATGGGAGTCTGCTCACACGCAGGAATTTTAACATTCTAAAGTCTTGATCAGTTTGTTTTAATTGTACGGTTAAATGTGGGCGACACAGTGGCACAGCACGTCCTTCTTCAGGTTCTGGGTTCGATTCCCGGGCTCGGGGTGTTTCTGTGTGGAGGTCAAAAACAGGTACAGGAGGCTGATTGACTGTTCCAAATCACCCCTAGGAGTGCGTCTGAGTGTGAATGGTGGTGTGTGTGTGTGTGTGTGTGTGTGTGTGTGTGTGTGTGTTTGTTTGTTGCCCTGCGATGGTCTGGTGAGCTGTTCAGGGTGTACTCCGCCCTGGCCCAGAATTGGCTGAGATGGGTGCCAGCCTCCCTGCAACCCTAATTAGGACTAAGTGGCTTAGAGAATGAACACATGAATGAATGGTAAATGACTGTAGTGATGTATGTGAAAAATTCACTGAGCCGACGTGTTATTAAAATAAATAGATTGAATAATTGAAAATTAAATAAATCTCAGCTTTTAGCCTAAATTTCCTACATGGGCTAGCGCAGATTTAATTTTTTCTTTTTTGATTCAGGTAAAGACTGACACAGCCTAATACACACACCATCCATCCTGTGCACACTGTAATATATAGAAATAAACTCAAAGCTTCAAAAGTCAAAAGAGTCGACCCAGATGAATCAAGGTGAAACTTAACTGCCAACATGGAAACTGTTTAAGGCAGTGATATAAAGAGTCGACTCAGATTACCTTCACTCAGAGTCATTATTCACAAGAACAAAGAGCAGAAATTCCACATGCAATTAAATGCAAGGGTGTGATTTGCGAGTCCTTTCATTTAAACAACTCGGAAGATTCGATTCGAGTCGAGAATTCGAGTTTCGATTCACTTAAACGTGTTTACTCTAAAGAGTCGACTCGCTAAAGTGACCAGCACTAAGATTTTCATGGCAAAGAGGCGGGTTTACTGTGTGCGGTGGGCGTGGTCTACCTGACATTATTTAAATATTTAGGCTAGATGAGGTATTAAGAGCAGAAATGCATTCAGTTTGTAGCATAATTTCAACATATTTTATGCTTTTTTTAAAAATGCATTTGATGGTTTTTTAAATTGGTTTTTGTGTCAAACATTGAACATAAAACCAAACTCTTCTTTACTGCATTCTAATGGATTTATATAGAATTAATACATTTCTAATGCAAATGCCATGTGCTGCTTTGTGCGACAGTCAGTACAGAAAAGAATGCTGTTTGAAGATTTCTCGCAGCTTCATCATTAATCCTTTATGTTTTTTCCTCTCCTTTACTGTACTCTATTTAACTGGGTCACGCTCATTTTGTGGTGGTTCTCATCCCTTTTGCTTTCAGCAGACCTCTACCACATGATGGCTACCAACTTGCTAAGCAACTTATCCCATGTCCTTTCTCTATCCTCTTATCTTCTTTCTACTTATCCCATGTCCTCTCTCACAAGATGGCAAAACATACCACTACATGCACGATCATACAAACACCCACAATTGGCTTGTATCACTGTGATTGACAGGTGAAGGATGTGTATGCCCTGCCTACTTTAAAAGCAGAGCCAATTTTGCCCTTTTGGACTCCTGTCTACAGATGATACCTCACTAGCGTTCAAGGTTGCTCTGTGGGGAGTGAATCCGTACATGTTGTGCCACAGGTGAGGTGTTTTGACAGCGTTTAATCTTTTATTGATTTAAACACAATACACTTTTCTGTCCCTACAAACATGTTCATGTCATTGCACAGTTGCACACGGTACACAAGTTCCAGTCCAGGTTAATGCAAACAGCCAGGAGCCCATTGGAGATAAATGGCATACGCTCACTTCCCTGTCACTTACAGTGATAATGGGGGATAGAGCCCTGGGCATCTGTAAGCTCATGCATACAATGGGGTGGATAACGCTTTCCCTCAGTGTGTGTTAGGCCATCCCTGAATGCGCATGCGCAGCAGTTTGTAAAGATGCAGGTAGCAGCATCGTGTGTAACCTGTTTGCTTTTGCCCCTCCCTGGTTGGGGACGGTTGCTTGATAGGAAGGCAATATTTGACCGGCGGGAATTGGCTTTGACTATAACCACACTAAAACCACATGATGTTTGTTTTAGGCTAAGAACACCGCCTTTCCTCACAGCAGCTCTCGGTTTATTCTCCAATTACAAGATCCAGGATATGCAAAGAGGCTAATCCACCAAAATATTGTAATACATTTTTCCTTTGGTTTTTATTATCAAATTGTATAATTTAAGCAGTTAATTAGTGCAATGATATCATGAAACTGTTATATTGTTATATTAGGTTGTATCACTTCACTATGAATTATTATCTCATAATCACCCGCGGGGCAATGACCACAATATTGCATTTTATCTGCTGTTATTTTCTTCTTAGACACTGGGAAGCATTAACACTAAATATTGATGTAGATGGCTTTTATATTCGTGTGTAAAGCTGAACACCATCAGGACAGCCAGCCTTCCAAAATGTAAATGTTTGTGCACATGATAAAAAAAATAATACTTAAAAAAATAGATAATAATAATAATAGTGAAAATGTTTTTATGAACATTATTCATCTTTGGAAGGTTCAGGAGTGTTTATATCCACACCACTAACATTTTTGCTCAAAAATAAACAAAGCACTCAGACTATAATTAGGCGATGAGATCCCTATCTCGTAACTACAGGCTGTTTTCTTGTAATTACGAGATAGTATGAGATAGTGTGTGCTAGTGAATGCTGTGCGCTTCTGTCATTCCCGGCATGTCAGTGGGAAACCAAGCTGGACACAATGTTTCTGAGTTAAAAGCTGCTTCTTAGCAATCTTCTTTCATGCCAGAGATTCATGGGAGTCGGTTCTTTGTTATGAATCGACTCGGATAAAGTTGAGAGAGAGAGAGAGAGAGAGAGAGAGAGAGAG
>JAOUQZ010000025.1:15878478-15893421 GCA_028564935.1 Neosilurus hyrtlii
GAGAGAGAGAGAGAGAGAGAGAGAGAGAGAGAGTGGCTCGCTCATTCGCCGGCCCGGTTGCCAAGCGCGCAGAAGACCGGAAGTGCTCAATCACCATAGCAGCTGGAGGGCGCGTATGTGGGTGTGTGTGTGTGTGTGTGTGTGTGTCCTGTTAACACGACGTTCACTTGTCCGCTGCAGACAGCCGATAACACCGTGCCAGGCGCTCCGGAGGAGAGACATGGAGGCTCAGAGGCACTGACCTCCCCGCCGGATGGACGCAGAGCTCCGACTCCAGCAGGTCTTTCTCTTTTTGTCCTATAATAAACACTTCTGCTCGGATTTATTCACTCCTGTTCTTCAGGCTGTGCTGGAGATTCTCTCTGAATGCAGCTCTTCATGTACTGATGGATCTCCAGGAGATGATTATTAGAATTCAGGACGCGTCCTTGTCTGGAGTGGGTTTTTTTCCCCCTCTCTCTTTAATTCAGATCCTTCCAGTTTACTGTTTATCTGAACTTCCCTTGTATGATGTCAGCAGGAACCTCTGTGTGCTTGCAAAGAGGACATGACATTAATTTGGGGCGTGACCTCCAGTAACTTAGTGCCAAGTCATGCATAAATATTTCTGTTCTTTGCAAACAGGAAGACATGTATAACAGATGTGTGTGTGTGTGTGTGTGTGTGTGTGTGTGTGTGTGTGTGTGTGTGTGAAACAATAGATTACAGGCTTTACAGGTTGCTGTATGGTTTGTAGATTACTCTCAGAATTACCAGCACTGATGTTTATTTGTATGCTTATAGCTTTATTTATTTATTTATTTATTCATCTGTCAGTGTTATGTGAGAGTCAAATATACAAGCAAACAAGAATTATGGTTGTAGCCTATATCCAATAATCTGGTCATGATGGCAAGCGAGAGCTCTGTCTCGGCTACCTTATCTCCCTGAATGATCCCTATCTCTACCATAATCAAAATACCAGAGAAGGAAAATTTGGAAAAGGCAAGGAGGGGCTGGAATTCAAATTGTGAACACGCTGCTGGCCGTAGGAAATGTAAATTGTGTAAACAAATCATCCATCAGGTCCTGTTGGATTATCACGCACGGTACAAAAGGACTGAGACCAACCAACGGGTGTGTGTGTGTGTGTGTGTGTGTTTCTGTGGCATAGCCGCTAGCGCCATGCTCCACCGGAATATGAGGACCGCCGGGGTAGAGCTGCCAGAGGTGGGGTCAAAAGATGTCCCTCTCATCGGCTACCGTCCCCTTCCATCGGACACCGGAGGGCCTCCTGGTCAGTGGGTGAAGGAGGCAAATGCTGGAGAATGCTCCTCCTCTCAGGTGAGACTGATGTGTGTGATGAGTGTCCATTATCTAGCTTGTTCAACCCTTTCATTATCATTATCATCATCATCATCATTACATGTGATAAAGTCAAGCATCTGTAACTTATTGATTCTGGTTCTATGCCAGATTAGAAGACTTAGCAAGAGTTCTCAGTTAAAGCGATGGTTTGTAACTTAGCTTTGTCGTCCCCACTCTGTTGCTTTTCAAGCAATTTTTGAGAAACATTAAGAAAGTAGCAATTGCTAAATTTCCATGTATGGAAATTAAGTATGCTTGCAACTGTCTCAAGCAACTGTGTTCAGGCCGGAGGGCAGAGCTAATTTCAGGGTCAGAAAAATACAAAACAGAAAGCTAAACTGAAGCTGGATGCACCACATGGTATGGTGCTCCTACAGGTTATGAAGGGGAATTTTTGTATAATTTTATTTTTTGTTTTTTAGATCTAGTGCTTTTGTTATACCTTCATGTACATTGTTTGTAGAAAAAAACTTTTGGAATGCACATTAAAACTTACTTTTAAGACGTTTAGAATCGAAAAGGTGCAAACATTTGAAGCTCGCACACTATTCAGCCTGAGATTTGTTAAAATCAGGTTCACATGAACAACTGCACAGTTTCTCATTACAAACAGACAGTAATAAGAAAACACACAGACAGCGCTAGCAAAACACAACAACAGCTAATAGTACCAGTTCAGTTCAAAATGTACTGAATAGAACAGCATGTTCCACCCAATTTTTACCTCCACTGTATCATGAAAGCCTGCACGCTATTTTAAAATAAATTTAATATTTCTACTTTTTCGAACTCAAAGTTTTCTCTGTGTGGACAAAATTTTGTTCAGATTTAAAGCCAGTTGTTAGCTACATCCAGAGTAACAGTAAATACCTGAACTAGCTTAAAATTAGCATTTATACTTCTCATAAACTACACGATGAAGCCTATTACAAGGCTAAAATTCCCAGTATTACCATAATTTTGGTCATTTTTTGAAATCAGACAGTTAATAGAGGTTTAGAAAGACTTATCCTAATTGCGGACTGCACCTTTAATGTGTTGCACCAGGTTTCAGAAAGCCTCAGGGATCCCCTGTGTATTCAGAGAGAATACAGGAACACAGGTTTTCTCCAAAAGCAGTATCAAGAACCATATACTCCACAATCCAGTCCACGTTATCTTCCATGCATTAAGGACATGACGGGAAGTTGGGTTTGTGAGCAAACGGCGACTCAGTCTGAGCTTTTTCCTCCATATGTTGTGTGTTGCATTTTCTCCTAACTGTGTAACAGTATGGCTCTTATCAGCCTCGAGTGAGCAAGCTGCTCCTTCTGCTCATAATCCAGCTGCTGGGTTCTCAGGGGAGCTGTAGAACAACGTGATAATCCCAAAAGACAAGCTATAAAGTATTGTTTTATCAGATTTTCAACACTGTCACTAAAGTACACACAAAGATTAAACTAGAACCCTGAAATGTTCTTTGGTAGGTTTCTTTGTACAATCCAGTTGAACTGCTGGTAGTGTAGTGATTAGGGTGCTGGGCTTAGACCGCCACTGTGCTAAGACCCCCTGGGCAAGGTCTTAACCAGAAGTGTGTCTCTGTCCACCCAGCAGTATAAATGGGTACCAGTAAAATTACTGAGAAGGTAACCCAGAATGGACTAGCATTTCCGCACTCCTAGCCACTTCATGCTATAGACACCGGGAATAAGCTCCGGCTGTGATGAGCTGTAGGGCTGACTTTTACCCTACATTTGTACAACTCCAGGTAGAACTCTTCATGATGTACCACCCCTAAAGAACCCATGAGGAACCCCGTTTCTCTAAGAGTGACAAAAAATCAAACAACATACCACAGCTGGACATAACTGAACTGTTATATATTGATGATACAAAAAATAACCTGTTTTTGTTATTATTTAAATTTTTTTAGGAAATGTATTGTTTGCTTCTTTTTTCGGCTCTTTTTTCATTAAATAAATTTAATTCGGAAGAGGAAGGCAGGTCTTATTACATCATAAAATGCAATTGTGCGCTAATATGCAAATTTACCAAGGAAAAGGGATGGGGCTTGTAGAGATTTTTTACTCACATATATATTCAATATTAACTAATTGGATTTTTAAAACCTATGATTCGGTGATATATTTACCCCACAGTACCATCATGCTACTACACCGCACATCCTGCATGAAGATATTCAAAGTCGTCGACTTGAAAAAATAAAAATCTTCCTTTATAAACTCCGAGTAGAATTCTCCAGAGAACTTCAGTCATAAAGACTTCTGAGCTATTACATGACTGTAAAAGACCATTAGTGAGATCAAATCCCAATGAGAATACACTCACTGTGTTTATATTTTCCGTTGCCTAGCAACAGTAAACACTGAGCATAGACTAGCGAAAGGGTGTCAGCTAGCTGGGACTTAGCCATTGTGCTTTATATTTAACTCATTTCTAAAGTAAATAAAGACTTATTCATGATAAAAAGTACACACACATCCTGGGAACGTCAACATTTACCACAGATGTTGAGGTTAATTAGTAAAAAAAAAAATAAAAAACACTCCTAATGACTATAATTACAGTTAGCATTGAATGCTAAGCACATTTTCCTCAATATTAAGAAACTTGTGAGAAGTGTCACATGCACTGTCATCAATTTTTGGACGATGTTTAGAATTTTTAGTGATGGAAAAAGAGCTGTTTGTGAAATATATTTTAGAAGGTTCAGGAAGATCTGGAAGAAATGTGCAGCTTTTATCCTTTAAACCCCCGGAACACTTTATTCTTGGAAATTACATTTTTTAAAAAACCCACCGTGGTCTGACCTGCTCACAGGATTTAGAGCGTCATAGTATTTTTACTATTTATGAACCATGTATGAAGATATTTCTTTTGTATCTGATGTCTTTCTATATTAAGGATGTCTACTAAATGCTATAAATGCAAACATACTTGCATGGCTGTAGTTACTAAATAATTCAATGTAATTACTGAATAATAAGCTTATTGATAAATAAATATATAATGACATGAAGCTATAAAAGGATAAAGTTGCTCTAAGTTTAATTACACATCACGGAAAGAGCGTTCTCAGGTCCAGTCCGCAACACGACGCATCTGCTTCATTACACGGTTGTGCTCAGAGCTCATCTAACACTTTGAGCCTACACCCTAAAAAAAGAAGTCACACTAACTCGCAGCGGGGAGATTGCCACGACCATTTCCCTCCTGTCGTGTCACATGACTCGGTGCCTCGTGGGTTTAAAGCGATGGTGTCCGGTGTGTAATACAGAGGCTCTTTTGTAAGCAGCATACTCAGATGACAGTCAGGGGCTTGAACAGTCAACACGCTGAAACTGGAGCTCGAACCACGGCTCAGACTCGAATAAAAACACCAGAGGGAACGGGGAAGTTAGAAGAAAGCCTCAGGCCATTGTTATCTACATGCAGAGCCCTGATTTTCCTAAAAACAGGCCTCTGAAGACCCAGACTGGCCTATAGCATGTCTTCAACTAACGTGTCACCATCAGTGTGTGCAATTTTGGTAAACCAAAAGGATGTCAGAGCAAAGTGCTGTACAGGAAGTTTATTACATGCTGATTTAACTAACCTCCTTAAGAAATGCCCTTTATTGGTCGATATTCTAGACACCTCTGAATGAATAGCGGGTTATATTTAGGTTAAAGTAAGGAGGGCTACATAATCTATAACTACTTTTTAAATAATGCGGAAATTGCGATTCGGTCCGTAGATACAAAAAAGTAACAACTGAAGTTTCGATACCAAAACCTGCATATGAGACTTTAAATGAGCAATTCTGCCCTGAAATTTACCTTCACTATATGTTTCATATTTAACTTTTTACTTAATCTAGTCCGTATTAAACAATTGTATGTATGAATGAGAAGAAGTATAATATAAATTTTTCGGTCAAGGGGTTGTTACCCCCTGAGGCCAAAGGCTGAATTCTAAAATTGTTTTATTATCATTTTATTCAAAATATTTTAAAGGTTTACAGTATGTTGTGCATATCAGCAATAGTCCTTCTAATTATCCCATGGCAACAGTGCAATAATTTAGTTATCACATGGAAACAATGCAATAATTTAGTTATCACATGGAAACAATGCAATACCAAGAATTATTCATTGGCTTTCCACCAGTCAGAAATGAGAAAATCTCTTGAATGAATAATAATAAGATTTAAAGTTAATAAGAATCGTTTTGAAATATCATCTGTAATAACCACATTAACGTTAAAGAAGTAAATAAGGGTATGTTTTAATAAAGTAGTAAGATGTGTCAAATCATACTTTTTGTAAATTTTCCTAAAATGAATGTAAATTATCATTAATTTTAATTGTGCATCTAAACAAAAAGTACCACTTGGCATATTATCCAACATAATGATGTGAGAAGCTTAATTAATGTTTAATAAATGTATAAATATATACTTAAACTATCTCCCAAGAAAATAATTTATTATAATAATTGTTTTTAATGTCACAAAACTGTTGACGCTAAACGTTTGGATTTAAAATTAATTTCTCTTCATTTAAAGGAGACAAAAGGGATCATGTCGTTGGGTAACGTTACCATTTCCGAGGTTTAACAAGGTTACCAGCTTCTTAAGTAATGTTACATGATGATATAAATCATTCAGAGGAAAACAGTAGTTTGATGGCAATAGATGATTCTTGCAAAGCGCTTAGCGCCATGCGCGTTTCCGCTTCTCAAACCAAGGCCACTCACATTTTCCTGATGCAAATCTGTGTTTAAATATTAAAGAACGTGATCTGAAAACACTGGGTCAGGACTGTTACTGGGATTCACTCAACGATTGAAGTGGAAAAACACTAGGGAAGAGTTGAGTGTGAGAACAGAGGAAAGAAACTTTAAGAAACAGGAAGTGAGACAAAGAGAATGGATTCATGGAGAAATGATGGAGAAAGGATCTGTAAATAGCTGCCTGTGATCTTGTTTAAAACAGGATTGTTGCTAAAGCAGTATACGTGTGTGTGTGTGTGTGTGTGTGTGTATGAGAGAGAGAGAGAGAGAGAGAGAAAGAGAGAGAGAAAGAGAGAGGGAGAAAGAGAGAGAGAGAGAGAGAGAGAGAAAATAGGCACCATGACACAACAACATATCCTGTTTCCTGTGTTTGTCCACACTTTATTATGCACTTCCTGTAGCCTGAGGCCGACAAACAAGGTTGTTTCAGCACTGTGGGACTTTTATTTAAGGTAAAAACCCACTATAAAAGAAAAAGGAAAAAATATCTTAAAATAAAACCTGCAAACAGCCCAGAATTATAACTAGAATAAATTTGAAAGACAATGAGGCTCATAAATCACAAACAGTTGATGTGTTCAGTGACTTGAATCATTTGTTCAGTTAAACGATTCATTCTGATTCATTAACTGATTTGTTCAGTCAAATGTTCATTTGACCCAATTCTTCTAAGACAAACAAGAAGGTTAAGTGTTGTAACATATCTGTCTATCTGTCTATCATGATGGATCCTTTTTTTTTCTTTTACTGTTGTGTTTGAATAAAAGGCTTTGGGAATGTGTGGAGAAAAAGGAGGAACCCATTTAACACAGGGGTAATTCAGGGCTCAACGCTGTTCCAGTTAACATACAATAGGTGACGAAAGTTGGGAAAAGCACCAGAAGTGCGATCATCACAGCACTGAAAATGCACTTGAGTTAAAATAGCACTGTTTAATAAAGCACAAGTCGTAAGAAATAAACCCCTCAGTTACAGTACAGAGTACAGAGTAAAATTAATTGCTTATCCCTGATCCACACTCGCGAATACTCAAGGAGAAACCTGTATAATTACCAATTATTCAACAAGGTGAGGTCGATGTTATGAATAGAGACGGAGCATCAAGGTGTGTTTTTAAACTCAGTCAGACTTTTTGTTTATGCACTTCACAGAAAACAAAAGAGAAATGAACTAAAACAAGGTTTTTATGATTTATTATTCCATTCCATCTTTCCATGATTATGATTCAAGCATTATCCACTTAGGATAATATCTATAACTCCTAGATCACATGAAATATCAGAAGATACGATATCCACCAAGCATGAACACGAGCTCAGAGCTGGTGCCGATGCTCAGCTACAGTTCGAAGGAGAGAGAGTGAAACCTAAACCACCAAGTGGGTCTCCAGGGCCTATTACGCTTCTCTTTAGCCTTCTGTATCTCACCATGACAGCTTTTCTTGCACATAAGCAGGGTTAAGAGGCATGCTTTGAGGTTTTAATCCTGTAAAGTACATGCATACACAGCAAAATCCTCAGGGCTGGATTGACCGAGTTCAATCTTTAGATGGTTTTGTTTAAAGTGACCTGCAGGTAAAGTACGGATAGAAGAGAAAGTGCTTAAAGGTGAGTCCACACAGGAAGCAACAAGCATCATGCAAAGCCAAGGAACGCCAGCAAAATGAGCCACAAGAGGCGAAATTTTCTCAAGGGACACAATGTGAGTTCAACTGAGCTGAACTTTCACGTGATACGATTTGAGCGAAAACCAATCAGAGCTTAAAAAATGAAGACTGACAGATGAGTACTTGTAATGTAACAACAGTAATATATATATTATATATTATAATTTATGAATATATATTATAATATATATAATATATATGTATATTATTGTTGTTAGCTAATATAAGCTAAATGTACGCAATTTATTAGAGAACAAGCTAGATATTGCTAATGGATCTACACTTTCTGTAGGGATTCGGAAGTGTAAAACGTGAAAAGGTTACCTAGGCAACCAGAGCCGCGAGTGAGATTCGCATGTGGCTTGAATGGTTTATCGATCATCACTTCCTGTGTGGACGCCACTTAAAATTTAAAGCTTTTACAGACCATTAGGAATTATATGATTAATTATCCCCGTAGAGTCTGTGGGATTTGTTATTTTAAAAAAGGGCTTGTAATAAGAAAAAACATTCCGTGTCCTTCGACATCTTGTTTTTATAAATTATTAATATGTACTACAGCTGTGCATTTCTCAGTGAGAAAGAAGCAGAGCTAAAGAGGTGATGTTAACTGCAATCAGTTCCCACTGAGTAGACTTTTATTTTTTTATCAACATATTTAAGAGAAATGTTGCTATTTCTGTCCCGTCTGTCCCATTTTCACGATTACTGTGCCACTTGGTTTGTGTCAGAGAAAAGTGCTAATTATACTGTTAGCATCAATCAGTTACTTGGTAAAGTAAAGGTAAGTCTGTTGGGCTTTTACACCTGAGCCTAGCCGCTCATCAGGCCGGTGCTTATCCACGGTTTCTGTAGCGTGAAGCGACTAGAAGGGACGCTAGTACATCGCAGATTACCTTCTAAGTATTTTTACTGTTACCTGTTTTTACTGCTGGGTGGACAGTGGCACACTTGTGGTTAAGACCTTGCCCAGGGTCTTAGCACGGTGGTGGTCCAACTGGGATTCAAACCCATGATCTCTCAATCATGAGCCCGGCACCCTAACCTCTACGCCACTGGCCCCACAATCAGTTGCTAGGTTCACTTGGAAAACCCTGCGAATCATTTTTTAATCTGAAATCCTTAAAAAGTACCAGCACATTTGATTGAAATGTGGATATTTCACTTTCTCTGTGACAGGTCTTATGTCAGCAATCATGCTAACCTCACTTAAAAAACAAAACAATATTCATAAAAAATGTTTTTCATTAAATTTCAGAAAAATGTTGGTATTCCTGTTTTCAGGGTTTTTTTTTTTTTTTTTTTTTTTTTTTTTTTTTTTTTTTTTTTTCTCTGTTACGGTGCTATTTATTTATATGAGACCCATAATAATGAGTGTCTTAAGGCTACTTGCTATCTAGCTATAATCATTAGCTATCATTAATTAATCATTTCCAACAGTCCATTAGTACTTGAGTATGAGTCATTTTTAAGTCTAAAGGTTGTAAGAATATGGTTTTAAGATATAAATCAAGGTATAATTTCATTTCCATGGATACTGAGAGTTTGTTTACACAGCAGGTTGCTAGCTAGCAAAATCACTAGCATCAAGAATTGCCTGTATTCTGTGTATAACTTTATAAGGGTTTTTTCTGTAGTTTTGGGGGATAAAAGCCTTAAATTTATCAAGAAACCATGAAAAGTTTACTAGGAATCATGTAGCTTTATTTATATTGTAATAATGCTGTTTATGCTAATGAGGTTGCAGGGAAATACCAAAACAGATCATCATAAACTTATAAATCAATTTCATCCATTTTAATGAGTGGAAATATGTAAACTCTATTTTATTTAAATCTATAAATCAAACTGCTTGTTATAATAAATGTTGTAAACGTCTTTAAAAACATTTTATTTCATTTCCACAGATAAGTACAAAGCTTTTTGCTACACGAAAATCTTCAGGACAGGGCAGTTTCCCACTAACATGATGGGGTACTGTTTTTATGTATTTATCTATTTTTTTGTTAGAGGGCTGGTAAGGGAACTAACATTTATAGCTGCTATAATGGAAGCAAAAACAGGAAGTAACGATATTCGACAACAATAATTGCAACAATAAGCAAATAAATGTATGCCACGTTGTTCTTCAGTAAATAAAAATGCTAGTCTATGACGGATTGATGTGGTATAAGAGGAAAAAATGCTGCACTTCCTGTTTTCTTCTGTGAAAAAAGAATATATACGTTGTGTAGGATGTAAGTTAACTATTTGATGAAAATAAGATTCATTGCACAGCTCTATCTAATGTATTCACACTTGAGTGACTCTACAGAAATGACATCAAAGCCGAGCTAACAGAAACGCGACGTCCATGCAAATGAACGCAACACAGAGATGACTGTCAGCGTGCGCCGCTTAACTGGCTTTTCTTTTATAAAGTGTAAGCCAGAGGTGACGCTGTTGGCTTGTAAATGATCACAGGGTTTACTGTAAAGGAGAACAATAACAATTGGTACGCACGCCTTGCGTCAGTGTTTCGCTAAGGTGAAGAAAGGCAAAGAAAATGTGTGTCTTGAATAAGCTTTTGTGTCTGTGGTGTGCTGGTCTGGCTGGTTTATCCACTCTGAAGCCAGGAGACCATGTGTTTGTATATGTGAGTGTGTGTGTGTGTGTGTGTGTGCGCGCGTGTGTGTGTGCGCGCGTGTGTGCGTGTATGTTATGGGTGTGCTCTCATGACGTGAACCTAGGGGGTTGTCTTAGCTACAAGCTCAGGTGTGCTAGTGCAGATGACAAAGTAACTGTATGAGTGTGTGTGTGTGTGTGTGTGTGTGTGTGTGTGTGTGTGTACTTAAAAGAAGAAAAAGAAAAGAACAAAGAACTGCCAGCACATAGAAAACTTGAGGTAAAAAGACTAAGCGAGGTTCATTCAGCTGGTGCAAGGCGCAGGAGGAGGCAGTATTGTTTTTGTCACAGGCTGCACAGGATTTCCAGGAAGTTGGCAGATCTTCACCAGTCTGGGCTTGTTGAGTAAGTTAGCGTTCCCATTCTTGCATCTAGAAGAAGTGAACAACATCCGGGGTTCGAGCTTTATGGTGTGTGTACAGCAGCATGTGTGTTCTTAAATAAACCAGATGAATGATTTTTATTCATGCACAGATTGATCAAACACGTTTCTTTGAAGGCTGCGTGAAAGCATGTGTTATTAGATGAAGTAAAATTTCACTACACTGTACTGTAATAACTGTAATATACTCCTGCTACTGCATTACTGGTGCATATGAATTCATAAGATTCTCAGTATAAACATAGCACTTTTGCTGCACTTTGGACTTTGACCTGATTTGCATGATGATGAATAGATTATAGGATGTTTATTGAATTTATTACAATCGCACTGTGTGTACATCAGCATTTTAATATATAGTGATCAACCAATGTATAAGAGTACCTGTCATAAATGAAAAAAAATTTAATATTTTTGAAAAAATTGCTACAGTTCACGTTTGATTTGTGTTTTCTAGTAGTAGAAAGAAAATCAAACAAAATGCTTCAATGTAAAACACAAACGTCAACAATAAAGTCATTAAAATTTATAACAGCAAGAGTTATTTTTATAGATTTTTCCACGATTTCTCAAGCACTGTGTTCCGCATTGTTTGTTCCCAAAGGACAGTCTTTGGAGAAAAAATATTTCACCTATAAACCAGTGTATGTGAATCAATTAAATTCCATATTTATTCAAGTGGATATAATTCCAGATTTTGCCAGTTCAGTCCATCATTTCCAATGTTCAAAATCGCAGTTTCTTATTTAAATGTTTGGGATCAATGTTTTAAAAGTTTGGACAACTGTGACAGGTGGTTTGATAAAAACATTTTAAGCATGATACAGTAATAAAAATAAAAGCAAATTCTGTTCAAAATGAACTGCTCTGGAGTCTGCCTAGTGTTGAAGTAACAGATAAACGGTTCAGATTGAAAAACAAAACAAAACAAATGTTAAGAAGCATGACAGGCGTTCTGGCATTTGCTTCTAAAAACTGATGCAAAGTGGCGATGAACCATGGAAACTCTAAATGAGCACCAAAAGAAAATGAACTCGAATTTAAAAACCTAAAATGTTCTTTGTTCCTTTGGGAAATTTTGAAAGGAACAGCATTTAATATTAATGTTCTTACCAAATTTAGGAAAGTGGACCACGTAATTATTCTATTAATGAACACTTCAAGAACCCAAAGTGCTAAATTTTAAAAGTCTGAGAGGCTGTATGTACAAACACGAAAATAACAAGCAATAATTTGGAGTTTGTTTTAAACACTTACTCAGTGAAAAACTGCTCAGTTATACAAATTTATCTCTTTGTTTTAACTCCAGTTGTCAGAGAAGTTTTAGATATCAAACGAATGTTTATATGTACCTAAGAATGTAGCTCAGAGAAATCTTTTGTTTTGACTACTCGTGAACTGGTCTGGGTTTCCAATGTTAATTTTATTCTAAGGTATAAGAATAAAATGAGAAAGGGGAGGAATAGGGGTGGAGACGAGGAAATACCCGCAGGAGAAGTTCAGCGAATTCATTCAGTGTAAAATTTCAGAAACTACCAAACTCATTATTAGTAAAGATAAGAAAGCACTCTAAGTATAAACAATAAAAAGATTTAGAGATTTAGTAAAAATGGAGCATCATAAGTAGTTTTGTAGATAGTAAGTAGCACGGTAAGTAATTTTCATTCATAGTAATGCGCGTTGTGGTGTAGACAGCAGTTTAGTAGCACAGTAAGTAGTTTTAAGTCAGAGTAGCATATTACAACAACAAATGATTGTTACTTTAGCTTTATAACTTAAATTTATAGACATTTTAAAGGCATCGAGTGTTTTTCATTTTGAAGTTTAGACAACTTGATGGTTTTTTTGGGTTGTTGTTTTTTTTTTTTTACAATGAACTCGGAATCCGTCAATATATAGCTTCAAGGTCTTAATACTTTATTAAGGGATCTTAGCTTAAAAAACAGATTCTACATAGAACCTTTGTTGATAGAGACAGAGTTGTTACAGCACTCTACAACACAGACTCGCAACAGCTTCCTTGAGAAGAAAAACCAAATTACACTGAAAGATTTTCAGAAATTCTCACTTTACAGAAGGATTTTGTCACAGTGCTGTAAATAAACTCTGTACTGAAAATGTGGTGAATAACTTCATTGCTATCACTGCTTGGGGTCCTTTGCATGTGTGTGTTTGTGTGTGTGTGTGTGTGTGTGTGTGTGTGTGTGTGTGTGTGTGTGAGCCATCCAAGTGATGTAATGCTTTGCGTCTCATGAATACTTCATGGTGGAAAGTCCTGTCCAGCGCCCCGAGCAATCCGATCTAAGCATCAAATAATACATGTCCACGTTTCTATAGTCCTGCACTTTCCCCCCCTCTCTTTCTTTTTCATGCAACATGTTGACATTTTCTGCCATAACGTCACACACCTCCTAAGAGCCCGTATGTTAAACTGTAGAGTTTTCCATTGTTTGTTTTTTCGACTGAGAATGAAAGAAGGACTTGTTCGACTGAAAGCGCTGCTTGTCGCTCTGTGACTGTGGTGTGTTTGAGGTTGTTGTATTCACAGCGTCATGAGATTTGCGCTGTGGCTATAAAGTCTGGAATGATCCCACCAGCGAAATTTTACATATTGGCTCTGATTTACTGTTTTACAGACATCATGTACATTGTTACCTCGAATATAGTTAACTGTCTGTAATGGGGTAACAGTAAACATTGCGTGACAGGGTGGATTACTCAAAATAATGACACCATATACCATTCATACGTTTACTGTACAGTGAATGAAACAAGCGAGTTCCTGTTCTCACTTATGTTATAGCAGTTATAAACAGTCCTTCCCTCATTGCATCTTTTCTTTTTCTGTTTTTTGACATCAAGAAGACAAGATAAAACATACCTAAAGCCACTGTATAAAAAACTCTAAAGATCCAGCCTCGTCTCTCTGACTGTCACACTGGAGACTCCTTTTATTAATGTTAAGAAAAAAAGGAGCGGACACCTTCTGACCAATCACAATCCAGAATTCATAGCGTTGCAGAGTAATATTAAGGAAAAGTATTGAACACTGTGCAGCGGCAATGTGGTGTAGTGGTTAATATTTCCGCCGCACAGAAAGAAGGTCCTAGGTTCGAGTCCCAGACTTGGCGAGGGCGTTTCTGTGGAGTTTACATGATCTCCTCATGCTTGTGTCGGTTCCTTTGAATACTCCGGTTTCCTCCCACCATCCACAGCCATGCACATTAGGCTAAGTGGCTTTTCCAAATGGCCCCTATGTGTTAGTGTGAATGTGAATGGTTGTGTGTGCATTGCCGGGTGATGGAACGGAGAGCTGTTCATGGCTGTTCAGGATGTTCACCCCGCCTTTGTCCAGAGTCGGCTGAGATAGGCTCTGGCCTCCTAACGACCCTAGGGGGATTAAGCATTAAATAAATGAATGAATGAAATGAAAACCCTATATGAATTTTCCTCACAAGCTTTTACTCACAATCACGTCTCTGTTGTGTTTTTCAGGTCGACGCCTCCTCCATGAAAACCACTTGGTACTGTCCACTCAACCTGGTGAGCCCATGTTTCTGTCCTAACAGGACCGTTCTGTACACAAATCACCATTTCTATACACTGATATTCAAATCGCATTACTTAACAATTCAAAATAACTTAAAAATACCCTGACCCCCATGAGCCTTTTGCTAGCTTGCTAACTTCGCTAATGTTAGCAAGGAACAAAATCATAGCATTGGTGGATTTTAATGTTATATTTTAATAGGTGTGAGTGCTCTTAAATAATTGACATTAAAAAAACAAACTAAAATGAGGTCAGGATACAGAAATATGTGAGGAGTGTGAGCTAGTTTGCTAGCACTGATTTAGCCACCTAGCCATGTTGGTCTTAGTAGTAGTCGCAGTATTGGGCAAACTGAGGTGGAAAGAGAACATGGTGGCATTTATAATTATAATAATAATAATAATAATAATGAATATAATTTGGCTTGTGCCAAATGATATCTCATGGTACATTGACAGTAAAGGTATTTAAAGGGAATATATTGTTATTATTATTATTATTATTATTATTAATATTATTATTATTATTATTATTATTATTATTATTATTATTATTATTATT
>JAOUQZ010000025.1:15906951-15917766 GCA_028564935.1 Neosilurus hyrtlii
TCTTTGTGTGTTTCCCATGGACACGAAATTCACCAGGGTTTCCTGAAGTGAGGGGAAAACAGCAAATCTCTTCTCTTTAAACTCAGCTGTAAGGGAAGTCTGAGGGCAGATGGCGTGTTTTCAGGCTAACTCAGGTGGCGAAGAATATTAAAGAGTACTGGAATCCGTGGTGATCCTTACAGCGTTATCTGTGTGTATGTAATATATTTAAGTGATACAGAGCTTATTAGCTTCCGCCCCTCGGGAGCTAGCGCAATGGGTTCGGTCCATCTGTCCGTCACACTTTAGTTCACAGACATTTACTTGCTGCGCCCTGAAGCCGGGGCTTTCAAACTTGGCGTGCTGACTCACTACTAGGTGTGCTAGGATGAGTTTGTGTGTAAGTGACCTTGACCTACTTTTCAAGGTCACAGAAGCAAAACTGTATATGTGAGCCACTCCAGCATAATACGGATTAAGTCGAAAGGTCATGTTTGGCGTACCTGGATGAAAATGCAATATCGCCAAAAATACATCCTTCAAAGCAAAATCTTCCACACGACCAAGTACAAATATCCATAAACACGATCTCTCCATGATAATTACTTGTGTAAGAAAGGGTTCCGTGTCCACATTGTTGTAAAACAATAGAAATCTCTACTTATTTTACTGATTTTCAAACGGCTTTTGTGGTCGTTCAGGATATTTCCTTATTATCCAAATTCACTCCCAGAATCCTCTCCCTACTTACAGAAGCCCAGAAGGATTCCACCAATCATATAACGCTAAACCAATGAGAAGCCTCGAAACACACATGACTCGGTGTAAATAGAACTCATCTTTTGCTAGGACGATGCTAGTACGATGGTGCTGATTGGTGGAGAGTCGGATTCATTTAGTGTTTGGATGTTGGGGAGGTTCAGATGATGACGTTCAGATCCTGGTTCTGTAATTGTAATTACTATTTTCTCTAAAGTAGCGTTTCCTGATTAGCCTCAAACAGAGTGATGTAACTCAGTCCATCTTCATCTAATATCACGTTTTATTCCTCATTCTGAAGCCGATTCACTTTTCTTTACAAATATATCAATATCTCAGTATGTCACATTTCATACTGAGTCCGTATTACGCTGCAGCGGGTCACGTTTTTGGTTTACGGATATTTATTTGCCGCGTGCCAAAGCTGTGGCTTTCAGACTTGTTATGCTTGTTCTTATATTTCAACGGGAGCATCTGGACCCCTGTGGTCTATTTTTTTTTACATAAATGACCATAAAAAGCACAAAACTGGGTGATTTTATCCTGTGGATTACTTTAGGGGTAGGTGTGGGGGCACAAAAAGAAATTATAATAATAATAACAGCACAGAGGGAAACTTAACCATGCACTAATCTCGTCTGTGACGGATCTTCAAGTATGTGTCAATATTTATGTGTCAAAAAAGTGAAAAAGCATCAAATATCTCCTTTAAACAGCTGCCCTGAGACTTCCATGACTTTTCCCCCCTCAGTACAGAGAATCGAAAGACATATTAATCCATGGTGTTCACACACACACACACACACACACACACACACACACACCAGATGCACTTTCTGTTCAACTCGCTAATGAGGTTGAAGAATAACTTTAATGTGAACAGTCTGAAGCGTAGGTTGAAATGAATCCGGCTAAACGCTGCCCTCATTTCTGCGTTTCAGAAATTCAACTAAGACGAGAACGAGAACGATGCCACGTCACCACGTGGTGTTGCGGCTTTCTACCTCGAACGACGCGATACCCTTATTAACGTCAACTAACCCGTGAAAACACTGCATCATCGGCCATGATGAACGACTCTGAACCACAACTGCTACTGCACCGAGCGCCATGTAGCACTTAAGGGTACTAACGCACGCTAACGTTATACTCTGGATTTAAAACAAACGAACTGAGAGAAAAACTCACTGCCACTTTGAAACCAAGTATGCAACACAAGGTTCTGATTAAAGCTGGTGGATCTTAGATTCGGAACACCGCCACCTCACAACACTGTCCATGCCTCCTCTCTCGTATCCAAGCAGCGATGAAGCTTTGGACTGGTTATTAATGATGATGGATGCACGGAGCGGAGCAGGACGCTCGCTGAGAACGCAACACTAAGTCAATAAATCTGTAGTCAGATTTTATTTGATGCTTATGATGAATGTAAAGGTGTACAGTGATGCACTGCTCGTAGCTTTAAGTGACTCAAAGCTCTTGTTTCTGGTGTTCCAATGAGCCCTGCGTTGCCGACGTGCGTTTTCTCCGAATGCTGTTGAAGCCTGATGGGATCTGAAGCACTCGAGCTCTCGGCTCAGCGCAGGGCTGAGGAACCGGGTCGATTCTTCTTCTTTTTTTTTTGTGGGTTGTTTTTCTTTTTTTGTTGTTGTCTTTGTGGTGAAGTGCCTTGTTATCAGGTGCTCTCGCTTCTGCCGTGTTCCTCAGGGTAAGCTCATGTTGTTCTGTATAGATAAAAACTGGGTTTATGATAAATGTTTCCCACTTATTCTTGTACACAATAAATTTTCTTTTTGATACGTTTCAGCTCTCCGTGTCCTGTGTGTGAGATTTATACAGAACGCTCCTGACGCACTACCTTGCGGTGGAG
This sequence comes from Neosilurus hyrtlii, assembly GCA_028564935.1. Lineage (NCBI taxonomy): Eukaryota > Metazoa > Chordata > Actinopteri > Siluriformes > Plotosidae > Neosilurus > Neosilurus hyrtlii. The sequence continues at coordinate 15,909,560 of JAOUQZ010000025.1, forward strand.
AAGGACGATGAGGATACGAGGTGCTTTAATGAACGAAATGCTGAACAGAACAGAAACACCGTCCACCGACGTACACTTCAAACGAGCAGAGTTCAGGGGATCAGGCAGACAGAACATCCGAGGCCAGGCTGAGACGAGTAACGCTAGCAGTGGAACGATAGACGTCAGGTCGAGATCATAAACAGGAAGCGTGAGCGATGAACAGCGTGGTGTACACTGGGAATAAACACAGAGGAAATACTGTGCAGCGGGTGTATGATCAGCGTCGATATATATGGAGTGTGTGTGTGACCAGGTGTGAGTGTTGATAGGCGTGTTGGGAGTCATGTGATCCGTGGGTCAGCAGTCGGGTCTGCATGGATCTACGTGTTCTAATGATGCTTTTCTGTTCGGGACATTCGTACAGAGTGATGATCTCAGGCTTTCTGTCAACTCGAACCAGTCCACTCTTCTCCATTCTCCATCCATCCATCCATCCATCTATCCATCTTTCTATCCACATATCTATCCATATACCTATCCACCTATTCATCTTTCTATTCATCCATCCATCCACATATTCATCTATCCTTCTGTCCATCCATATATCCATCTATCTATCCACCTATCTATCCTTCCTCAGCAAAATCTATGATATTCTGATAAAATGACACAAAGGTGAATTTTTTTTTAAAATCAATTTATTATTATTATTATTTTTAATGAAAACAATATTTCAAAAGCATCAGTTCCCTGACAAATTATTTTCTGAAAGTTCCAAGTGTTTCCACAAAAAGAAATATTCATTAATAATAATAATAATAATTCTTAGTCTTCTAAGAACATTTTAAATAAAAAGGAATTTATTAAAATCTATTATTATTATTATTATTATTATTATTATTATTATTTTATAGTTGTTTGTAAAAGATAAAAAGCAAATCAATAACAATTACATTTCAATAAATTGGGAGAAAATGAGAGAAAAATTGTTCAGAATCCCAAAAAAAATGCTAAAATAAAAATAAAATGAAATTATTTTATATACTGTAAGAGAACATTAACATGAACATTAGCAGCTACAATACAAACTAATAATAATAATAATAATAATAATAATCATAATAAATAAATAAAAATCATGATTGTGCTCTTCTTTATCTTCAGTGCAGTTTTCTCTTCTTTGCTGCTGGTTGAAAATTTGACCTTTTAATTTCATTTTCCCATTAAAATAAAAAATTTAATTCTCGTTACCAAATTTCAACAGTTACTTTTAAACCTGATTTCAGGAATAAAAAGTTTAAACAGGTGTAAACACTTAGATTAACTGCGAGCAAAAACAAACAAACAAACAAAAACAGGAAGTGAATCTGGTTCAGAAATCAAAGAAGAAATTAAAAACATAAAATAGAGTTCAGTTAATTTTTAATTCTCCCGTTACTCACTGATCAAAGTGTGTATATTTATTTATCATTTACATACAGAAAGTATAAACCTCAAAAATCACATCATCTTTCTGAAACTTTCACCCTGTGGAACATATCAGAGGTAAAGTTGTTCGTTCTCGCACGCCGTCACCTCGCCTGTACACGACTCGCACAGCAGCGCCGCCGTCCGATACGCCTTCCACACCGTCACATCCTGCCGGCACACGGTCCCGCCGCCGCGCTTTTCCTCTGCCTCGTTCCTATTAATGTCCCCTACGCACACCCAGGCCCCGCCCCTCAGCCCACCTCCTCCTGTGCTTGCTGCCCATTTGGAGTGATCCCTCGTGGCTTTGAAGGGAATCTGGCCGCCGGGAGAGAGCTGGTCCACGTTCAGAACCTTCCAGCTGGGGGAGCAGTCGGACGGGAGGACGCCGGTGGAGCGACGCCAGAACTGCACCAGCAGGTCCGTCTGCAGCGTGGGAGCCACCCATCCGTGGTACAGGTCTGAACCAGACAGCACCGGGAGGTCGAGTTACACCCAACATGATCACCACAACAATTTCTTTAAAGAATGTTTTTAATCTAATTCAATCTAATTTAACTGGAACTACACGAGAGGAACCCAGGAACCTACTGCACAGCACATGGAACCATCAAGGAACCATCAAGGAACCTCTTCAAAAAAACCAAAAAAAAAAAAGAGGGGACCTTCAGATTCAGGAACCCAGAGATCTTTCAAATACTTCTCATTAACTAGAACCAAATCGAGAGCCTAGGAACTTATGTATAACCTACTCAGGAACCCAGGAACCTTTTCAGGAGCAAAACAGTGTTCTGAGGTTTGCTCTGCATGCTGGGAACCTTTATAGCAAACTAGAACCAATTTAGGAACCTAGGAAACTATTCGGGAACCTTGGAACCATAACGGCGATTCTGGAACCTGTTAAGGAACCCAGAAAAAAATCAAGTACTCTGGAATCTTTCGGAACCAACATATAATCGATGCAGGAACCCAGGAACCTTTAAGGAACCCAGAACATTTTTTCCTCAGGAACTAGAAAGAATTCCGAAATTCCTGGAACCTTTTCAGAATAAAGAACTTATTTCTATTACTGGTAATATATTATTATTATTGTTATCTTACCGTTTCGAAATGTAGCTCCTTTGGCAAAGCTGATGAACTCGGACCCTCTGAGCGAGCGCAGGGAGATGCTGCGATTGGTCGAGGAGAAGGAACCGCCGGTGACACTGGAATTTGGCGCGTTACGGTGTTTACAGAGCTCAACCATGCTCGGTACGGAGGAGGCCAGAGACGCGGGAATGTCGCAGTCATAGACGTGAGGGTGGTTCATTTTCAGCTGCTCACCTGCGGAACACATCAGATGCCTTTTTTTTGTAGGAACCATCAGCTGCTGCGTACAAACAGGTTCTCAGAACGTTTTAAAGAACTCAAAAGTTTTCAGTGACTTTCAGCAGATCCAACTTCAATTCAGCTTCAATTTAAGGAACCTTCTGAAATACACAGCAACCTTTAAGGAACCTTAGAACCTCCGAGGACCCATTCAGGAACCAGGGCACATGGTCATGAATCTTTTTTCATTTTTTCCCAGAAGCCACAAACCCCGTTCATTACAAAGAAAAGCAGTGGAACCCTTTCGTGAAGATTAGAACCCTCCACCTTTTCCACGGAACTCCTGAATTAGTTCTAAAGTTACTCTATAACCTCTAAAGATCATAGAAGTTCACCGTACGTCACATCCTCATTCAGTTCCTCCGTGGCTCAGTGGAAGGTTAAGGGTTGTTTGCTGACAGATGTGCACGGGTTGGGTTCTAGAGAGAACTTTTAAGAGTTCCCCTGAAGGGAGACCTGAGGAACCTCGGGGTGCAGAACTCGAGTGGTTCCTGAGTCCGTGAACGAGGTGATGGTAAAGGGCGGGGAACAGATTTTCTCAGAGACTGAAATATTGTTGGATTTTTAATTGTGTGATGATCAGACGTGCGTCGTGCCGCTGTGAGAGGCGCCGCTCCACTCCGCCGCAGGCTCGGCATTAAAAAGCTCCTCATTGCAACAACACAAATTACTCGCAGCTCTGGAGCGCCATCAACACGACGGCACTCACCTGACGGCAAAGTCATAACCCACAGGAACAATGGTGCTGTCGCTATGGTTACGCTGCCAGTTATATGCATTATTCTCATGGTAACTATGGCAACAATGACTGAATTGCTTTTAAGCAGATCGATGGAGGTCCAACCACACGTCGTCCCATGATTCTGTAATTCAGGATAAAGTTCGGGGGGGCGACACACACACACACAAACTCATAGTACCACCGAGGAACCCTTTTGGAACTCTAGAATTTCCACTGAACCTTTGAGTAAACCCTGAAGAACCCGATTTTTTAAGGACAAAGCCCCACCATCATCCTCCTCCTCCTCCAATGAACCCTTTAAGGAACCACTGAAGAAACTCTGCTTTTCCAGAAAAACCCGTACTTATCCAGGGAACCCTTTTTGAAAGACAAGAACCCTTAATTATCTCATTCATCTTTAGATGAACCCAAAGATCTCTTTGAATCTTGCAAAGGAACCTTTAATTATCTAATGAACCATTAAAGAACCACCGAGGAACCACTTTTAGAAGATTTTATATTGAACCTTTAAATAATTCTTGATGAGAAGCACGAGTTCATTAGTCAGTGCTCTTAGAGTCTCGTATACTCTGAAATAAATAAATGAACAAACAAACAAACAAACAAACAAACAAACAAATAAATAAATAAAAGGTTCCGTGGCGGTTCTTGGGCTGTTTAGGGGTTAATAAAATGTTCTGGGTCAAAAAGAGTTACCATGAAAAGATTCTACATGGAGCATTAAAGAGTTCCTTCGAACTGAGCTGAGGAACCTTTCCGTGTGCACATCATGACGTTTAAACCTTCTCGTCTTTAACGTGGATCTCTGTTACCGATGGCGTCGAAGCGCTCCAGAGGATACGTCATGCAGATGAAGTTCTGCCCGTTGTGGACCCCCGAGACGGGGTATGAGAAACTGCCATTGCTTTTGGGAGGTGGGAAATGAGGCGTGCTGTGGACCAACCAGAACCCCTGTGTGCTGTCGAACAGAACCACACCTGGTACACACAGAAAAGAACCAGAACTCATCAGAACCGATTTCATCCTCGGGTTATTATCTTTATTTTCTTATTTCACTAAAGAGCAGCGCGATGTGATCATTTCATTCATTTCTGCTCTCTGTGGCGTCTGAGGGTCTGTGAGCCCTTCAGAACTTTCGCTATAAACAACGTAGGACCTGAAACACCGTCGCGTTCCCCTCCGCTTCTTAAAGTGAAAAACAAGAACCTTGGATCGTCGCCACAAAGAGTTCACAAACGTTCACACTCCGCTCGACATCAAACGAATTCCAGATTCCTTTCACTTTATATGAGCCAGAAACACACTTTCCCTCAGCCGCCGCCACCGTTTTAATCGCTCCTCAAGGTAAAAATTCTAAATGAACCATTGCTAGAACCAATAATTATCCAATTAACCCCTTAATGAACCTTTAAAGAACCCTTTAAGAACCAATAATTATCCAATTAACCCCTTAATGAACCCTTTAAGAACCTCTAATTACCAATAAACCTTTAAAGAACCTTTTAGGAATCAGTAATTCTCCCATTAACCCCATAATGAAGCTTTAAAGAACATTCTGTGAAACCTTAAACCAACCTGGAATTACTCAATGCTCTCTAACAGAATCGCAGAAGAACCTGACGTTAAGGGTTCTTGGGTTCTTCGAGGGTTCTGTTAGATAATGAAGCGTACTTTAACCGACTGTAATGATCTTGGAGAGGTTACTATAGAAACGATGATGTATGTTATACTACAGAAAGCTGCCGGTTCTGGAAAATTAACCAGTCAGAATCCTTACGGCGTTGACTTTAAAACATCACGAAGTGTTACAAACAAGACGCACTCCTTCAAAAAAAAAAAAGAAAGAAAGAAAGAAATGAAAGAAATCTAAAAAAGCGAAATCTCTTCTTCCCTCTTTCACCTTTGGTGTGTCCTCCGTCTGTATGCTCCAGGGTGGGGGGCTGATCGTTGTACAGGACGTACCCCAGTTCACCAGCCTGGAAACAGAACCGTAACTGATTCATCGGCAGATCAAAGGGAATAAAGGGTTAAAAATGAGACGTGGGCGTGTCCTCCTCCAAGATAACCATCAAATGATAACCACCAAATCAGGTCTGTTGGATCTTTATGACACATTATGTATCAGAGGATCATCTCAAGAGTATCGTGATCTGACACACACACGCACGCACACGCACGCACACGCACGCACACGCACGCACACACAGGCCCCGGGTTTGAAAAAGCTAAATAAACAGAAATCAAACCTTCAGCCTCAGTGTAACATACCTCATAGAGTGGCGCCAGACTCCGTCCCAAAGCCCCACTGGCATCCCCCACCAGACTTCCGCTCTGCGTCCAGCCCTCGCTCCGCTCCTCCAGCAGCAGGTATGTCTGACCGTTCGGAATGGGAAGCTTGTAAAGGTAGAACCTGAGGACGGGGTGGAATGAGGTGTTATCGTTTCCATGGTAACAGCTATGTGTAACATTTACAACATCCTGGGTGAACCCAAGAACTCCGAACGATAGTTCCCCCAAAGAACCCTCTGGAGAACCATGTTCTGGGTGAAAAGAACCTTTAATTTCCCATTAAACCCATAAAGAACCACCGAAGAACCCGTTACCACCAGAAGAACAAAATGATTTCCACCAAATTATCCAACGAGCCATTAAATCACAGCGCAAACTTTCAACACCAAGAACCTTCAATAATCCAACACCAAGAACCTTCAATAATCCAACTAATATTTTCAAAGCCCTCAGAGAACCTTCAGTTATCCAAAAAAAAATCAAAATAATAAAAAAAGCAGGACGGTCCGAAAATAATCAACTCTGAGTCAACCACATTTACTTCATTTCATCCCACCATGCCATTGTTTTTATATATATATATTATAACATCAGGAGATCATACGGGTTTTCCCTTAATTTTATTGCATGCAGAAAACATGAGACTTCCTGTTATAAATCTGAACATATCTGTTTATCTGATTTAAATTTAAACCAACCAATCAACTGGGTTTCCCTGGTCGTCAATGCAGGAGATTGGGGTGTTGGCGCCCTCTGCTGGCTGCAGGAGGAACAGCAGGAAGAGAAACTCGAACATGCTGTGAAGGGGAAATGAAAGAAAACATTTCTGATTGTTTATTTAAAAAACCTGTCAATAAACAGACTTTAAAAAGGGGGTGCACCGCGTGACACATTTAGGAATTTTTGTTTTATTCAATAAAATGTAAATTCTGGAGAGTACATTCCTTATTACAGTTAAACATCTTCATAACAAACTCGTTAATCATTTCCAAAACTAAATCTTAAAATTCCTATATTATACACATCCTGTTGTCACAAAAATAGCCCCTAAATAAATAAATAACCTACCTGAGATGAGACTATAAAGCGACTGTAGTCCAGGTGATGTAACCTACAGAAACTTAGCATGAATTTAGCATTTCTAGCTTCGTTTCTCCTCAAACCCGCAAACGTGAATGAAAACAAAACTTGACTAAAAATTCGTACATCCTCATTTTCAGCCCCCTGCACGATAATCACGAGTTTGGGACTTCTCCAAAAACACACATGACAACACAAAACACCGCATTAGCCGCCTTTGCTAATTACTTTGGTACGTTTCAGCGCCCGCCATCTTGGAAAGGGTATCATTACATAGTAAGCCTGTGTAAATATAGAAAAAGACGAGAACATATGCTGACAATCACATGAATACAGCTCGGATTGTACTCAGATTATTTCCACAAAATGAGCTTCATCACCGACGTCTAAGATTTATATATAAAAATATAAATTCCCCAATTGAGTCACACTACAGCAAATTGAACAAAAATATATATTTTATATATGGTAATTATAGAAATGATAGAAAGATCATATTGATGTTTTTATTTATAAGTAATAGTCGTACATGTTTAATATTATTTTATCGTATTATTCCTTTCTTCGGGATCAAACGCTGCACAGCTCAAGGCTCAACGCGTCAAATTGTCCTCTCCAACATGGCGGCGCCATGGACGTGTTAGGATTTGTTTATGGTGAAAAGGAATTTGTCATCATCGCCATCTGTTGTTTTGGAGCGGTATTACACAAGAAATATGACATTGAATTTTTCACTTTTTAAAAAAATACTATAAAAAGCAATAAACAGTAATAAGTTGAATAAATTTATTGTTTGATCTGGGAAGACACTTTGTTAAAAAAAGTAGTCTAAGATAAAATGGATTCAGATTTATAAGAAAATGAGAATCATACAAGTACCAGTCAAATTTATTCTGTAGGTTGTGACTAATGCACTTGGGCAGAAAAATCAAACAGCCTTCATTACTGTACTGATATACAAATATTTCTCTGTAAGATGTCATTTTGTGCTGAAAAAACAATGCCTGAAAATTTTGTATGTTTTTGTACATCAAATAAAATTCTGTATAACAATCCTTGTACAATAAAAATAGATACTTCAGACTTTTGCCCTGTACTGTAATCATATGTTTAAAAAGAAAAGGTAAAAAACTATTGATCAGTCCAGGTGAAGTGGCTCGGTACTGCTGCCCTCTGCACACCAGGGAGGGTCGAGTTTCACTGAAGACAGAGAGAGAGAGAGAGAGAGAGAGAGAGAGAGAGAGAGAGAGAGAGAGAGAGAGAGAGAGAGAGAGAGAGA
>JAOUQZ010000025.1:15917866-15942773 GCA_028564935.1 Neosilurus hyrtlii
AGAGAGAGAGAGAGAGAGAGAGAGAGAGAGAGAGAGAGAGAGAGAGAGAGAGAGAGAGAGAGAGAGAGAGACGGAGGAAGAGATGGAGAGATGGCCAGCCTCCTGTCACCTTTTCCATACTCGCACTTCCTTTCTCAGAGCCTCTTCTTCTACGTTTAAAACTTCCATCACCGTCTTCCATCGAATCATTACCTCCTGATGGCCCTCACAGTAAGTGTGTGTGTGTGTGTATATGTGTGTGTGTGTGTGTGTTAGATTGATTAAAGACTGATTCAGGGATGAAATGTCTGAAAAGATAGTCTTCTTCTTTTTCTTCTTCTTCTTCTTCTTCTTCAGATTTGAGATGTGGGTGCTTGTGATAGTGTTGATCGTAATCTCCGTCGTTCTACCAGGTAATTCTCATCTCTACACTGTGAAATCTTCCCTAAGTGTAAAGTTACCCAGGTGTCCTTGCAGGTGCGGGTCATTTAGGTAGCTTATAGATTGATGAAGTGTGAAACGTTTCTCTTTCACTCCTTCAGCATTGGTGTTTATTTTCAGGATCGTGGTGCAGCCGATGGACCGTGAGCTTCTCCAGGACGGACATCTGCACCTGGGCCGGGACCACCGTCATCCTGCCGTGCCGTTACGACTACCCGTCTCCCTACATCGCCACACAGGTCATGTGGTTCCATATCACGGCCGAGGGCAAACGAGATTTCGCCTACCACACTGACCCCAACCTAGTCAGTCCGTCCTACAGGGACAGGGTGAAGTATGTGGGTGGCTACAAGAGGTGCAGCCTGCAGATCACGGGCATCAAGCTGAGCGACGGCGGTCAGTATCACTTCAGGTTCGAAACAGACCTTCAGCAGGGGAGATGGACCTCACCAGACTCCATCAGTCTATCAGTAACAGGTACTTCATGACTCAGTGCCAATATTAATTTCTCATATCACAACTACACACATTTCATTACATCACGGCTAAATTCAGGGTTCTGATTGGTCAGGAGCTCTTGATTAATTTTATACTGTATGCCAGAAGCTCTGGTGATGTTTATGGAAGGGTCCATGCTTCTTTAACAGTCCAGTGGAAAGCTGTAGAGCTTCTGAGTTGTGCATCGGCAAGCTGCACGATTATTAATCTGGTGATCACAGGTTCGAGTCCGTGGTATGGGAGGGAGGGAGGGAGGGAGGGTGGGAGAGATGGAGTACACTTGTCTTCCTGTCACTTACAGCGATCAACAGCCAATCATGGGCAACTGTGAGCCCCTTCATACCAAAGGTGAGGATAGCGCTTTCCCTCTGATTGTGTTTGTGTATTAGGCCCCTGAATGCACGTGTGCAGCACTTCGTAAAGATGCGGGTGGTAGCATTACATGTCATTTAGGGAGCATGTGCTTGCTTATGCCACTTCCTGGTAGATCGTGTGTGATAGGGATGCAGTACATGATGGGTGAAAACTGGCTACAGTTAAAGTAAGGGAAGAAAAAGGGGGGGAAAATAAATAAAAAATAGAAAGATGGAATTCTGTGGGTGGTTTCGCCGATGTTCGACGACGTTAAATGGAGCTTTAAAAAGGAACTGATACCTCGAGATATTTATTATGTTCTATGAGGAAAACATTCATCTGGAGCTTCAGTTCAGTCAGAGCTGCTGTGATAGGAAAATTATTCAACACCTTCTGACCAATCAGAATCGAGCATCCGACAGCACTGTGATGTCTGCAAGTGTGTCACTGGAGTATTTTTCCTCACAGAGCTCCAGGTTCAGGTTCATCCCGCGCGAATCGCCAACATGTTTGCCGCAGGCGAGACGGTGTTCCTGAGCTGCGTAGCTGGAGGCTGCGGGGCTGCTGGGAAGACTTTCGCCCTCTACAGGAACGGAGTGAACCTGGGCTACTCTGATAAAGTGTCGCCCATCCATAACTTCAACCGTCAGCACGCCGGGGCGTACTACTGCAGACCTGTTCCACCGCAGAACATCCAGTCTCCCAGCATCAGCCTGGCTGTGGGACGTGAGTGCAAATACGTTCTCACTTCAACCTCATCCTCAAGAACGAGAAGAAGAAGAAGAACAGGAAGAGGAGGAAGAGGATGATGCGATTATTTATTTCAGCAAAATAAGTCCATATGCATAGAAATTAATCAATCAATTTATCTGTCGGTCCATCTGTCCATCAGTCTATTTCTCTATGATGTTCTATAATCATATCTTGCATGTGATATTATTATACATTTTATCCAGGCTTGTAATAATTACATCAGAAATAATTTTCTGGCCGAGAAATAATATTCCCCCCATATTAGCCAGAACTTTTCAATTTCTTTTCCAGAAATCATTCACCGCTGCTTTAATTTCCCAGAATGTCTTCTTTCAGATGCTCCGCGTGACACCACGGTGCTGTTGAGTACACAGCGTCCGCTGACAGAAGGCGACTCTGTGACCCTGACGTGCAGTAGCGAAGGCGCTCCAGCGGTGGAGAGCTACGCCTGGTTTAGAGAGGGCGACAGCGGCAGCGTTCCCGACAGCTTCAAACCCGAACTTAAGCTCTGGAGTCTGGACTACCGAGACCACGGGGAGTACTTCTGTGTGGCCCGCAACTCCATCGGCACCAACCGCTCCAGACCCGTTCTGGTCAACGTAACCTGTAAGAGGGGATTGGGACGCACTTCAGGGGGTCTACAAAAGCTTTCTGGATCAGTTCTAGCCCAAGTATCCTGATAAGGATTGATTTAAACCAGTGGTCACCAAACATGTTCCTGGTGATCTACCACCCTGAAAACATAAGTACCCCATGGTGCCCACCTGACCATCGAATTGCTCACTCACTCAGGGTCACAGGGTGGCTGGAGCCTATCTCAGCCAACACGGGGCAAATGCAGTGTACACCCTGATTGTCAGTGCTTTAAAAAACTGAAGTTAAAAATTCAGGTCTGAGACGTTTAAACTTTTACATATATTAGCGCCCCGTTCTCCGGTCTGTCTCGCCTCTGATTCCGTGTCTCTCCCACAGAAAGGCGATGTGAGGTCACTAGTTCTTGTGCAATATTTGTATTTTTGGCAGAACATCATGTCACACTGGCTTAGTTCTCTAAAGCAAGACAACAGGGTTAAAGTTCAAATGTACGCATTTAGAACTGAATCCAGGAAACATGCTGAATGGCCGAGTTACCAAACTGTGCGTTATGTCTTCATACTCGAACTTTTTTTTACCACCTCAGATTCTCCCAAGAACACAAAGGTCCTAATCAACCCCAAAGGTGACATCATGGAGGGTCACATGGCCATCCTGACTTGCATCAGCAACGCTAACCCACCAGTGAAAAGGTACGCCTGGTACAAGGACACTGGAGGTCAATCCTGGGTCAAAGGCTCCTCCCAGAACCTCACCTTCACCAATGTGCACTCGCTCCATGCCGGGCAGTATTACTGCATAGTGTGGAATGTTTTGGGGATGGGAACGTCTCCACCGGTCATTCTGTCTGTGCTGTGTAAGTGCGCACTTTGTGCTAAAGTGAACAAAAAGTAGTGTTTTATAATTGCTTGTGTTATGTGTAAAGCCATCTACTGGCTGTAAGGAGAACTGCAACGATACACTGCATGTTCCTTAGAGGGTGATCGCACTAGAGGTGTGGTCTGACATGAACTGATTTTTGTTGCAATTTTTTGGTGAATTTTGACATCAGCGTCAAGATGTTTTGCGACTTCACATGTAAGCGAATATTTTGCATCTTAAATACGTATATCACACGAAAGTCGTGAGAAGGCCCTGCGACAATGTTTAAGACCGATTTGTGAGTAATTTGCGATTGGTTTGTGGAAAACCCCTGAATCTGTTGTAAATCAGTCGCATTTTGTTCGCTTTTTATTTGCGTGTTATTTACACGAGCAAAACGCAAATAAAATACAAATGATGGCAAAATATATATATACAGAATATGACAGATGCGAGAAAGTCTCAAACTCGTCGCTTTTACTTGCGAACGAAAAACAAATCATTTGCGAGTGCTCAGAAATAACTTAGGGACCTTCTTGCGGCATGTGAGTCCATGTCAGCCTCGTTTTGCAACATTTGTGAAAATTCTTTTGCGATGAGTTCACAAACCAGGCGACCTTAATGCGAATTTGGTGAGACAAATTCAGGAATTAAAAAGCTACAGCTGCGAATTTCCATTCACGTCAGTCGCTTTTCTATCGCACCTCTAGTGTTATCTCACCTTTATTAGTTGAGTTCAGTAATAGGGCGGAGCTTATTTCAGGGTATAAAGATGTGTTTTATAAAAAAACAAATGTTATTCTATATTCAGTGATATTTTGATTCCTATTTTTTATGATTCGCTTGAAAGTATATCTTATGAATATCAAAAATGTTGCAGACGACATCGTGGATGTCAGTGCAAGTAATGTAGTGAAGAAATACTTGAGAAGTCATATATAATGTTGCTGTGACTTGTGGGAAAGTCATGCTCATCAACGCCGGATCACATTTCCAAGTGCAATAAAGATCACCACACTGCTGCCTTTATTAGTCCTTGAACAACCAATCAATCTGTCTCTCACTCCTGCCAACCCTCACTTCTCTCGTCTTCTACGTCTTGTCTTTTGTCCCCCGTCTTTCAGATGCCCCCAAGAACACCTCGGTTTTGGCTCATCCATCCAGCGTGATTGAGGCGGGTGGCTCCTTGACCCTAACCTGCAGCAGTCAGGCGAACCCAGCGGTGGAGAACTACACCTGGCACCGAATCAATGGCGCTGACGCCTGGGAAACGCGATCGGGCCAAAGCTACACCATCGCTGATGTCAGCACCGGAGCCAGCGGCCAGTACTACTGCGAGGCCCGCAACCGCATCGGCGTGCACAACTCTCCGGTCCTCACCGTCAGGGTGCGAGGTTCGTGCACTTTACATTGCTGATCTGGGTTTTTATTTTTAACTTTTAAAGAAAGCTCATTTTAGGCTGAAATTACCCCTTGTGTGGCCATAAATGGTGGCACAGTTGTTAGCACGTAGGCATCACACAAGACAGGTCCTGGGTTTGAGTCCCAGATTCTGTATGGAGTTTGCATGTTTTCCCTGTGCTTGTGCAGGTTCCCTCCGGGCACTCCAGTTTCCTCCCACAGTACATTCAGATTAGGCTAACTGGTTGTTCCAAATTGCCACTTAGTGTGAGTGTGAGTTGTGTGTGTGGCGAGTTGTTCAGGGTGTACACAACCTTCGTCCGGAGTCGGCTGAGATAGGCTTTACCCGGTTCAGCAAATAAATGAATGAATTTGTCCAAAAATCTTTCAACTTTATGCACTAAATCCTTACTGGGTGCGAGATGTCATGTGAATGATGTGTGATATTTCTGTTTCCTGTCTGCAGTGTGATGTCTGCTGCTCTTTAGCTTAAAGCAGAACCCAGAGCTTCTCAATTTTCTCATGTGGGTGAAGGTCAAGTGCTAATGTCCTTTTTAGTTATAGTAGTGTCTCAACATTATCAGGGATATTCGCTAGAGAACGTAAAAACACACGTGAATTTAAAAAAGGAGAAAATTAAACTGAGGTGAAAGAATGAGGCGAACAAAACAGTTTTTTAAAACAAAATGATTGGTGTTTGATTGACAGGTCGGCTGAAGGTCATCGCTTTGGCGTCTGCGGTTGGTGTTTCTGTAGCACTCATCACTCTGACAGTCGCTGTCATGATCAGGTCAGGATAACACATCTGAAGCTACAATTCCATGTTTTACACAATTCATTATTACTGTTAATTGTTTACTAACTAATAGTTTTTTTCTGTTCTTTCTTCCTCCTTTTTAAATGAATAAGTTTACAATTCAACAATTAATAAAGTTAAATTACAATTACAATTTTTCTAAATTTTTTCAGATTTTTTGTCTTTCTAAAGCATTTTAAGATTAATTTTTTTATGTATAAAAAGTGCTAGATTATATTATTAATATTTTATATTATATTATTATTCTTTTATATTATATTATTATTTTATGTAATAATATTCTTATTATCATTATTAATATTTTATATTGTATTATTATTATTATTATTGTTGTTATTATTATTGTATTTTATTGTTGTTGTTGTTGTTATATGTATTGTTTCTTTCTGCAGTAAGAATATGCACAGAGTGGACAGTGAAGCACTGGAAATAGATAAGCAGGTCTTTTCACTATTTCATTTTAAATCCTTAAAATAATAAAAAACAGTTTCTGTTTTTTTCTTGCGTGTGGTACAATCTAAATGCAGCATTTAGTGATTTATTTATTTGATTGTTTTTAGCTTGGATCCCCCATGGAGGTGGACACGCTTTTTTACGAATGTCCTCAACCAATTATTGAGCCCCAGACCTCAAAGATGGCTGACATTCCAGTGAGTTAGCTCTCATTATTGCTGTTCCTGTAGACAGAAAGACAGACAGACAGACAGATAAATACCCAACCATTTTCCTACTCCTTAATCCTACATAAAATTTAAGGATAAACACTTGATGACACATACTCAGAGAAAAAATTAATCAGTAAATGAAAGTTATACAAGCAGCTGTCACGAGTCTAGCTAATGCACGAAGCTAATGCTAGCTTTCATTAGTTAAAATATTCCCCGAGAAGATTTTTTTAACATTAACTTTATGCTTAAAGATGAAATGTTTTATAATGGCCACTCTAACAGACACTGAAAGCAACAATCTAACAATATCTAACAGCGATTGAAAGAAAAGCAGCTAGCATAGTATCTCTCTTTCTGCTAGCAAATGAAAAGAACTAGCCATAAAAATTAGCAGGTATCTCAGTTATACAAGATCTCCTCGTAAAGTATAATTACTTCTTTTTAATTCACCAGTTTTCTTGTTTTTTCGGGGAATTTACTTTTTTTTTAAAAGCCACGAGTATGGATCAAGCTAACCAAGCAGCTAGCATAAAAGTCTCCTTTAAAAGTCTGGTTTACGTAATTCTGACTTCATAATATTATCCTGACAACTCTGAGCGTGACTCGGTAGACACTATTTTTAAATGATTAAGCATTTTAAATAATAATAATAATGTCAGCTTTCTGAAAGTTTGTTTGAGAGTTACATCACTGCAGTGTAGCTTTATGAACACTACAACAGTATGCTGTTCACTGGGCTGGGGAGATGACAACATACTAACCAGCAAACAAACAAACAAAGCCCTGACTATGATTAAGGGTCTGAGCTGAAAGTAAGATTTGATGTTTGTGGTAGGAGGAACCAGAAGACATTCATGACAACATTCACCCTTCCATTGTACCCCTTAAGGAAGCTGTGGGGGAAACTGAGACGGACGTGAAAGATGGCGACGGCGGAAAAGTCAAATACGTCACTGTACATTTCTCTCATGCACCAAGGTTAGAATTTTATCCTAAACTTATGTAAACTCGGTTACAGGTAAAGAACGGATATATAAATACTAAAGGCACTAATGTACTAAACTACAAATAAAACTTATAGATTCATCGTTTCTTATATGGAAGTGTATGGGTGTTGGTTTTTTCCTCATGCACACGGGGAGATTTGAGTCAGAATTTCTGACAAAAAAGCTCAATCGAGCGTCTCTGAGAGATATCTGAGACACATTTGGATTCGGGTACATAGCTGGTAAAGCCAATAATTCTGTTTCCAGTCTGAGAATCAAAAACCCATCGACTTGATAGAATTGTTAATCAGTTGATGTAGTATAGGCCTACAAAGTTCTGTGTGATTCCGATCTGTACTAGCAGAGGAGCAGGACTTTAAAATGTGATGAGTGTGACGTCATGAATTTATATTCGGGTGGTGAAAAACCCGACCGCTCTGAACTGTTTGAATTGTTGAAAACAGAATAATGCTGCTGAACTTCATGCGAGGCTGTCCACGCATCACCCCCCCCATAATGACGTCATAATTTTATCCACCATTATGACGTTATAATTTGATTTTCTGATTATGACGTCATAATTTTGTTTCCAGTTCGAAAATCCAAAATCGGGTTCCATGGAATTCTAGAACAAGTCGTTCAAGTTTAAATGTCCGAGTTCTCTTCTGTACTAATGTGAGTCTGTCTATCTATCTTTCTTTCTTTCTTTTACAGCTGGGATCAAGTGCGAGTCACAAACCTTCCACAAGATGGCGCTGCAAACAAGTTTAAAGACAGACACAGTGTTGTTTATTCTGTTCTGGCTAAAGAGCCTCCTAACTGCTAAACAAACTTCACCACATGTTCACACTGACTTCATCCCTGTAATTATCACAAAATAAATAAATACAGAAAGTAAATATACTGTAGAACCAGCTAGAAGCATACTGTTCTGTACCTCATGGCTGGTTAATAATCAGAGTTAGCGTAACGATGCAGATTTAGCCACTAGCATTGTTTGGTTTAAGCAGGCTAGTTCCACCACATAAACATCATTCAGCTGAGATCATACTTCACCTGTTTTACTGCCAAAATGTTTTTAAAAGGTTTAAATCTTGTCTAATCCCTGGTCTGGATTTCATTTTGACTTAACTACTTGTGTTTAACATCCTGAAACCTTACAAATCTGTTCAGAACCCATTTGGATGTTTCTTTCGGTGTTAATCTGAGATTATTCTTGTGAAAACATTAAGAAAACCCAGCTGAATGAGCTGATATGATCACCTTACTTATCTTGATGTAATAACCAGACATTCAGACTTTTAATAAAAATCCACATTCCAAAAACATTACGGATTATGTTTCGGTTGGATTCCGTCGCCCTATAGTCCGCCAGCCCTGACCCTAACCCCGCGGAGTAGGGTTCCTATCTTCGGGCAGTGGGCAGTTCTGGCTTGTCCATACCTGTTCCTGGCTTGTCCATTCTGTTTGGTCGGGAAATGTTGATTAAGTTTCCAGAACATCAGCACTGACAGCCTCAGATCACAAGCCAGTTTTATTTTCATTGTAACAGCTCAATCTCGTACAGCGGGCATGCCATGAAAAATAAAAGACTAACAAACCATTTTAAACATAAAATCATATAGATGTTGACATAGAAAAGGATCTTTCATTGGAGATGTTTGTTTAAAGTTTATGTAAGGAGTCTCCAGTGTCAATGCTGAGAAACACATGATTTGGGACAGAGAGTTTTCTACTTTATCTTGTTTCTCAATAACACAATGTTTTTAACTTCAAGACAGAAACAAAAAAGAGGCTGGGAGCAGGATGGGAATCAAGGTTTACAGCTACTGGAATGTAACTATCAACAAATTTGTTGCGGTACATGAAGAATATCTATTAAGATAGTGGTGGTGACAATCCATTCAGGGTTGGTTGGAGTTATTCCTCTTTGTTGTAACAGAACAGTGTTGGCTTTTTACTGGCTTGTGTGGACAATACATATAAAATAATAACAAAATAATTTGTTATTAAAAGCAAAACAAACCACACAGAACACTTAAATAAGGTGGCTAATTAGACACAATAGGAAACAGCTGTAAGTCTTCAAGGAGACACGTGACAGGGACATATGGTGTGCTGGGGCTGATGGGTAATGTAGTTCATCTTTATTTTTGCACTTAAAATGGTTACAGTTATTAGCTAATTCAATAATTCATTTGTCAGACTGCGTTATCCTATTAAGGTGCATGTCTTTGGACTGTGGAAGGAAACCAGAGTACCCAGAGGAAACCCACACAAGCATGGGGAGAACATGCAAATTCCACACAGAAACACCTTCACAGAGCCTGGGACTCAAACCCAGGACCTTTTTGCTGGGAGGTTCATGTGCTAACCACTACACCAACATGCCACCCCTGTAGTCATTAATGCGTCCAACATACAATAGGCCTATAATCAAGAATTCTTGCAGTGATATATTGTATAGATTGAGATTAAAAACACAGGAAGTTTTATTTTATACTTTAGTTTTATTTTATACATTCAATTTCAAATTTCAAATTCAGATTCAAATTTTATTTGTCACATACAAATTATACACAGTACATTACGTAGCTTAGCACGACTGTCCAAAATGTAAAGAATAAACTATCAAAATAAGAAAAAAAGAACAATAGCTAAAATTTTTAAAGGATTTTAAAGGTTAGTTAAAGGATTTTAAAGGTCAGATAAATATAAAAATGCAAAAAGATAGAAATAAAGAAAATATATAAAATAAAATAAAATATACATATAAGATAAAATATAGGATACAATATATATATAAACATATCATTTATTTATAAACATATTGACCTTTAAATATGTTGGAATCAGAGCACATCATCAGCCTCAATATAAAATGCTGTATATAATAACAACATATATATATATTCATTCATTCATTCATTCATTCATTCATTTATTTATTTATTTTTTTAGGATAAAGTTTAAAAAACACATACACCGCATCATTATTACACCATGAAACATCCAGGCTGTCCAGCTCTCAGTTAAAGAATTCTGATATCTCCTGCATACAGTATTTACATGATGTATAGCCTTATTTTAATATTCATTTATACAGCTACATTTCTGACACTTATTTTTAAATTCAATAAATATAAACAGCACATATGTTTATGCTTCTCCTGCAGTTTATCTGAGAGAAATCAGAGGTCATCGTCATCAGTAAACACAGTCTGAAGTGTTTTTGAGGCAGTGTGTCTGCAAGAAAAATGAAAGTTTGAGAATGATTCTGTTGACGTCTGTAATTTTTAAAAAAATATAAAGAATATTTAAAGAAATTCACTCTTCACCTTTTTCTACAAGCAACAACGATGACTACTACTGTTAACACCAGGATTATTCCAACCACAATACCTACAGTGGAGGCAGAGCTGCTTTCTTCTTACACACACACATACACACACACACACACACACACATTGCATATAGGAGGTAAAGAAATCAGGAATGAAGATTAAAACAAAAATGAAGATATTATAGGACTAAAAAGTGTGACAGTGTGAGTGTCATACAGCAATCCATGGTACTGAGCTTGACCTCTGACCTCCAAAAGGGATTTCTGACTCTACTAACTGATAAGTGTGAAAAACAATTTTTTAAAAATTATTTATAATATATGTTGCCTCACAGCAAGGTCTTAGGTTCGAGTCCCAGGTGAGGGCACCTCTGTGTGAGGCTTGCATGTTCTCCCTGTGCTTGTGTGAGTTTTCTCAAGGTACTTAGATTTTTTGCAAAACTCCAAAGACACACATTAGGCTAACTGGCCGCTTCAATTTGCTCCTGGGAGCGAGTGATTGTGTGTGTGTTGGCCCTGCGTCGGACTGGTGAGCTGTTCAGGATGTACCCCTGCGCCCCTAGTAGGATTAAGTGGTTTGGTAAATCAATGAATGTCGAAACCTGTTGTATAAATGGGACATGTTTCGATCAGGATGGCTGATAATCAATGTGGAAGTTTCCAGAATAAAATAATAAACAATGAATTAAATGCTTTGTGATTTTAAAAAGAAAAACTTGTTAATCTGCTGAAGTTTGATTGATTTATTTTCTTATATCAGTTTTACATCTTACATACAGTAACTACAGAACATTGAAACCCCTCTGTGATATATTTTGTTTGTAAGAGTGGATAGATTTCATCACTCATCACAGCTGCTTTCGCATCCTGTTTTGGGTCAGAATTACAACATAAACGTAAGGTATCTTTGAGGAAACATCTGGCCTTTAAGCTTAAACCTGTTGAGTCTAAGCAAAACAGCAAAAAAAAGTGTTATAATAAGCTTTCTGATGAATTTATGGCTCAAATCACTTTGTACGTATCACTGTATAATGTTCTACTCACCTTTTCTTCCACTTCAAGTTAAATAAAAATCTCATAAATGGTAAAGAGTGCTGTATAAATCCCATCTCAGTTAAGTGAACATTTCTGACCTGTCACTTGCAGCGTGATGCCCCTCTGCGCTGGCAGTTTGTTCACAGGGTGGTTGGTGATGAAGCGGAACACATACACACCGCTGTCCTTCATCCTCAAGTCGTCTATCCTCAGAGAGCAGTTCTTGGAGCCGAGCGAGCCCAGGTACTGGACCCGTCCAAGGTATGCAGGCTCGGGGAAGATGTTGGCGCTGTGGTACACATAGGTGGGTGTGATGCACAGGCTCTGGTTCAGACACCACATCTCAGACTGCACGTGACGTGACCCAGACTCATCGGGGAAGTCGTAAGTACAGGAAAAAGTCACTGAGGAACCATGAGGAGCCAGGATGGGGTTCACAGGAACATGGACCACCCAATCACCAGACAGAACAACCCCAGGCATTAATGCTGCAAGAGCTAAAAGACAGAGGACATAACGAGCCATTTCACCACAAATATGACTTTAAAGCTCTATTGGGGGGTTATTGTAAATATTTCTAAACATGCACTGCTTAATGAAAATCAGTTTGTTACATGCCAGCATTACATTTATATACATATATAAATGTATACATACATATATAAAATTAAGAAAAAACTTTCCCCACCTGAAATAATTAGAGGTATCCAGCGCCATCGGGACCCAAAGTAACGGTCACACATCTTATCCATCTTTGTCGCTGCTCAAATCTAAGAAGAAGGGGAACATGTGTCAGAGTCTTTTGTACCATCTTACTTCCTTTTGTGTGAATGTGTGTGTGTGTGTGTGTGTGTGTGTGTGTGTGTGTTTTGGTTTGATTGTGGTTGTTAGAGGAAATCAACATTATTCCTCTTCATAATTTCCAATTCGCTTCTGGGACTGTACATGTTTCCTAGGTTATAATGGTCTGTTCTATAAACTTTACTGGCGTACTAAATGACACCACAGGAGTGGGGAAGGCCAGTAAGGGGATGACTGTTAGTCAAAATTAAATAACTCACTATTCTACAGCTATAAATGTACCTTCCCTGCTAACAATTTGTGCTTTAACAACGGTGCACAATAGTTATGATAACGTTATTTGCACACTTTCAAAAAGTGTTGTTAAAATATTAAAAAAATATTTACAACATATACTATATTTTAAAACCTTTATTAGAAGATGTTACAGTAACATTAATGTGTACGGAATGTGTACTGTGGTTTACATTTCAGTACTGTGGTGATTCACTGAAAAGGAAACCGCAGTACGGATGTGTACAGTCCTTATCCCACGCTAGATGGCGCTGTACTGGGGTCCTGGATGTGTGTGACATTTTGGCATTAAACGTTAACACAACATTGTGCATAAAAGTCATGTTCATGGTCTTAATAAGCATTCCGGCTTAGCATTGTCACAATGTTCAGAAAACGATAATGCTTCAAAACGTCGTGAGGAGTCTATCTCAGCCAACCCTGGGCAAAGGCGGGTTCACCCTGAACAGCTCACCAGACCATTGCAGGGCCAACACACACACAAGCATTTACACTCACACCTAGGGCCAATTTGGAACAGCCAATTAGCCTAGTGTGCAAGTCCTTAGACTGCAGGAGGAAACCAGAGTACCCGGAGGAAACCAATGTAAGCACGGGGCGAACTCCACACAGAAACACCCTTCCAGAGCCCAGGACTCAAACCCAGAACCTTCTTGCAGTGAGGTGG
This sequence comes from Neosilurus hyrtlii, assembly GCA_028564935.1. NCBI lineage: Eukaryota > Metazoa > Chordata > Actinopteri > Siluriformes > Plotosidae > Neosilurus > Neosilurus hyrtlii. The sequence continues at coordinate 15,931,359 of JAOUQZ010000025.1, forward strand.
ATGTGCTTACCACTATGCCACCGTGCCGCCCTGGGTATATACTGATAAAATGTATTATGTGTCTCTTTTAATTATAACAACAATAATTGGGTTTTTAATTCATTTGCTTGTTTTATTAGTAATAAGTCACTTCAGAACGTGCTGCAGTGGGTAAATAATCACCTACAGGGTGGAAACAGGTAGGCATTTAAGGTACGCTATCAGAAAATAAGGTGTATTATGTGGCAGTACCTTCTAAGTACTTACCCTTTTTATGTACCTTCTCCAGTTTGCGAACATCTGTTTAGGTCTAGAAATAAAGTCCCCTTCCCTGAAGTCCAATAAGCTTCGGTGGTGAGTTATTAGTGTAGATTTACCACAGGGGACAGAACTGGACTCCTACTGTACTGTGCGTTCTGGGGCGTGGCCACTGCAGACCCCAGGTATGTGCTACTTCACAAATAGTACCAGTGTATTAGAGTAGTGATAGTGTGTGCTTACAAGTGTTATAGTCCCCTGTTCAGACGCCCTGGTTAGTACAACAGTCTGTGGTTTGAGACGCAGCAGTGAGCACCTGCGAGCCCCCCTTTAAAGCACACCTGGGCCCCCAGGGGACTTCCACTGACCGGAAGAGAGAGAGAGAGAGAGAGAGAGAGAGAGAGAGAGACGGAAGGGGAGCTCGACAGGAACAACTTCTGTCCCGGTTGTCCAAGAAAAAGCTCCTCTTTTACCCCAAACCTAAAAGCGGTGGGACTCTGGGGAGCAGCTAAATGTCAGCGTGGACTCCGTGAGGAAGAAATCCATCTCTCGTCTCTTTGTTTATTTCTTCTAGACTTCATACAGAGACACCTGCAGTGAGGAAAACAGGTGAGAGCTTTTATTCCGGATCAAAGTCAGGGCATAACGAGAGGGAAGGAAGAATAAATGCATAAATAAATAAAGTAATAAATAAATAAGTGAAAGTCGCGTGTTTTTGTGGCTGATCATTAAATCGCTCTAAAAAGATGCGACTTAGTAAATCAGTCCTTTCCTTCAAAAGTTTGGGGCCTGACACTATCAGGGAGATTGCTATGAGTTGCTAGGCAACTAACATACACAAATAAATACGATCCTAACACTCAAAATGTTCGATATTTAAAGTTTTGTATTGTTTAATCAGGCTCCATTTACACCGATTATTACAATTTTTGAATAAACGTCGCAAATCTTTTTGGCCCGTCCACTTGAAGCTGTAACTCGGGCTGCCCTTTGGTTTATTTAACTTGTTTAACCCGTTTTTAGCTGCAGGACATTGATTCAGGTGATAAATAGATAAATAGATCTATAATGAAATGATGAATTAATACTTTGCAGGTGAATTGGGTTAAAGAGGAGAGATTTTGGGGGGCGACCCGCATCCTTGTGGTTTCCTTCACTTTTCTCCACTTTTTCTTATCGGAGAGAGATGACAGAGAAAAAGATTGGTGAGTTCCAGAACACACACACACACACACACACACACACACACACACACACACACACACACACACACACACACATGGTTTGAGCCCTTCTCTCTCTTATTTTGAAAGCAGACCTGGACCCAGATGTCTGTTAAACATTAATGAAGTTAGACTGAAGCGGATTAAACATGTTTTGTTCAAACTTGGTGTAATAGCTAGTTATTAGTAGGTACTGTACCAAGGTCAAAGGTCAGTGCAGGCCTGTTTGTCCATGAAACAAATGAAATGAGGAAAATATTTTGACCCTATATTTAAGGACGGAAATAGGACTTGATGCTTCACTGCTGTGAGGAGACTTCTGTTTAAGGTGAACGCACTAGTCTGTTTACAGGAAGTACATTTTGCTTACCAAAGCTACAGCTTTTGGGTTTTTTTTTCTTCATTCTCTCGCAGGCATCGCAAAAGTGTCTTGAGACGTGAGTTGAGATCAGTGGTCTTAGACCTCCAAATGTGACGCTTATAGGAGATCAGTTTAAACTGAGGAAAACAAAGTTCTTGCAATCTGAAAAAAAATTATTCATGAGTTTGTGTCTGATGAGAAAACGCGGTCTTAAGTTTTTGTAACATTTTTGTGCATCAAACATTAAACAGGAAGTAAGTGCAGGAAGGAGCTAAGGATTGTGCCAGATGTGGTTAGATGGAAAAGTTCCAGGACTGTTCCTGTCTCGAATGGATGCCAGCACGGTCATGTACGTGCAGCAAGTTTGGTTAAAAAAATGTATAGGTGTGGTCAGGATTTTGTTTACAGACTAACTGACAAACAGACGGACAGACTCACAAACAGTACTGATAACACTGCCTCTAGAAAAGTTCTGGTTGGCCATGTCGTAATCAAATAACCTTTATAGCATCAGTGAAAAGTTCCTTCCTGTTCTCATCTTCGTTACAGCGCTGATAAACTGTCACTCCCTCCCCAGCTGCTCTTTATTTGTTACTGAGAGACTTCAAGAAACTCCTCTTCCTCCTCCTCCTATTCTGAAGACGTTAGAACATTTCATGTTACAGCTTTACTTTTGTTACGAACCACTTGCACTGGAGACTCCTTCCATTGTTGTTACATTACAAAAACAATTACTCCTATCTTTGATTTGTTTATATGTTGCGTTTAGTGTACAGAGCGGCTACTAGGAACGATAACTGATTCAAATTTGCATGTTAATATTAGTGACGTTATTAAAACTAATCAGCACTTTGTAGCCAATCACAATCCAGAACTCAACAGTACTGTCTGGTACAGAATTAGAGAACATGTTAAAAAATGTATAATTTGTAAAATTTTAAAAGCATTTAGCATTTAAATATTTCCACAAAATATCCCATAAACTCAGTAATCACCCAGATGTCTATGATACACGTGTGGCATGACGAGCGTTTCATCAAATCAGAGCAGACTCACCTCAGAGAAATGTAGCGATGAATAAACAAACTGATCCAGTGCCTCGAGAAGTCATTTTTAGATCTGAACTGTAACCTAACCTGACAGAGGTGTGTTTATGTCATCTACTATAACCTGGATAAACTGTACACTAAATAACTGCATGCGTCGCTGACACTAATCGAGGGGTACGGCGTGACTGAATTCGTGCTGCAATCTCAGGTAGAAAAGTTTGATATTTATGTAAAGAATGCTACGTGCCAGCAATGTGCTGATGGAGACTTCTCCAGTTTTCTACACATCTGTGGAATTAGTGAATTCCTTCACACAATAACCTCACGTCGTTTTTCTGGGAATGGAGCTCTGGCGGCACTTATGACTCACAGCCATGACACACCGACGACTCATGTAGGAGTGTGTTTGCCAGACAGAGCAACCCTGAACAGTCATCATTCATTTATTTACTGAGCTGTTTAATCTTACCATGGTAGCGAGGAGGTTGGATTCTATCTCAGTCGACTCTGGGCGAAGACAGAGTCCACCTTGAACAGCTCGCAATATGAAACAGCCAGTTAGGCTAATGTGCATGTTTTTGGACTGTGGGAGGAAACATGAGTACCTGGAATAAACCAATGCAAGCACGGGGAGAACATGCAAACACCACATTGAAACACCTTCATTGAGCCCGGGATTCGAACCCTTGCTTTGAGGTGGACGTGTAACCACTACGCCACAGTGCCGCCCTAACCCTGAATAGTAGAGTAGGAATCTCTCATGGTGTCATGATTCAGTCTGATTTTATTGATTTGATATGAGGCAGTTTAATTAAATTTTGGGTGCCACCATGTGATTCTATTTGATTCAGTTTGATTTGATTTGATTTGACTCAGTTTAGTTTGATTCAGTTTAACTAGTTCTTTATTCTGAGACACGGGGCAGTTCAACATAATGTAGAAGAACGTGTAGTTGTTTCGCTTCTTAGTGCTGATTTCTGTTCTGGAGTTCTGCTCAGCTTATCAAAAACAATCTCACAGTTTGTCTCTAATTTAAAATCAGTCAGGTGTGGAACCGTGCGCAGTTCCAGGTCACTGCATCAGGACTTTTTCAGGTGAGGCACAAAGGTGCTGCTTGTTTCGTGGTGAAGTGGGTCAGACTGCGGCCACGGCTGGACTACGGACTCAGAATAACAGGGACAGGCAAAGAAATATTGTTTATAAAGCATAAATCATTAAATACAACCGAATGCAAAATTTTGTACATCTGTCACTTTACATTATACAGAATAAACCAAACACTCGATCTCAGACGTTTCCACTTTCTGCCAGTCGCTGTTGCGCTGCCAAGTTATCACACATACGCAAGATCGTTCCTCTGGTCACGGCATCTTGTTATTGTTATTGTAAGAGATGTAGAGCAGGTGGATAAGAGATACTAAGCCCGTGAGCTGGGGTGGTTTCACCAGGAAGCCTTTATATTCATCCAGAATGACCTGATAATGGAAAATAAAACACACAGGATCTTCACTAGTGACAGCGATGGACACCAAAAAATGTTTCACCGATAAAGAGTTATTAGGGAGGTTAAGAATGTGGAGCTCTTTCTCGTAAACTTAGACTTAGACTTATGTATGCTTTGGTACTGGATCTGAGTCTGAGGATGGTGTTAAAACTTTATACAGGTAAGATGTTTTTATGTGGCAATGGGTTTATTTTAAAACTTCTTCCGTTCTTTCAGTCATGCGGTGTTGAGGGTTTTTAAGTTACCACCGGTGTGGTTGTTCCAGCATCTCTCTCAGCAGCTCAGAATCCTAGTGCGGAGCCCATGATCGTTTGTGATCTCTCAGATATGAATAACTCTCCCTTTACACCAGGCTGCTTCCTGCCATCGCACACGCTGTCATGGCTTGCATGGTTCTGTCACATAATCTTCATCAACTACTGCATCCCATGATCCAATGCAGTTACTTCTCCAAAAAAAACGAATAAGTAAATAAATAAATAAAACAGTTAAAAAACAGTCAGTGAAACTTGCTTGGACTTTATCTCTGAATATAAAAATAAAAAAAAAGATTGGTAAATACAAAAGCACTCAGAGAGCGCAAACCTTCACCAAAAAAAACTAACAAAAAACAAACAAATAAATAAATAAAACGGAAGAAAGAAAGTACATGGAACCCCTGCAGGGCTTGCTGTAAAATCACACCGCCAAAAAAACCTTGTCCTATCTCATAATGTTTTGCAGGATTTGATCCGAATCATCTCCAAAAATCTAATGGAATGTTAATTAGGCTGTACTCCACCCCCTCCTTTGAAATTAATTAAAATCTGTTCATGTGTTTTTGCATAATTTTGCTAACAGACCACAGCTGATGACAACATAAAAGAAGTAATAAAGTATCAGGCATGTTTACTCGATAAGCTAGATAGCATTCATGCACGTTACATCAGCGAGGTCACCTGCTTTATGTCAGACACATGCTAGTGTAGTACACTCCGTGGAAGTGATCATACGAGGATGGGGAGTATTGTGAAGTACACGGTGTAGACTGCGGCAGGCTGCAAAGGGTCGTACTCCGGGACGGGGTTACAAACACGGCAACATTCATTTCATGGCAAAAAAAAGTAGAAATTAAAGTCTTTACAGATATAACAATACAGAAGGCATGAAATAAACATAAAAAAGGAAGTTAATGATAGGAAAATGTTTGAAGTTTGCAGTGAGTTTTTTGTTTTTAATTTATAATTGTAATAAAGTTTTTGGCACGCATGTTTCACGTGGTGCTTTATATAACAGATCACCGCCTCATGGGCCGACCTGACGAATTCAGTCCTGGGACAGAGTGACACTCACTCGCTCTGTGTGTGTGTGTGTGTGTGTGTGTGTGTGTGTGTGTGTGTGTGTGTGTGTGTGTGTGGGGTGTGTGTGTGTGTGTGTGGGGTGTAGATTATGGCGCTGGTATTAAATCCCCAGTTTACTTTGTGGACGTTCTGACTTTGGACTATTGATCTCATTCTTCTGTCACGTCTCTTCACTGAGGCTGCTGTGAGTCTCACTCTGGATTTCACCAAAATCACATCAATAACATATCGCAATAAATCACAGCAGTGTGTAATGTGTTTCAGGGTTATTACGATGATCTAATTTTATGAACACCATGTAGGACAGAAAGGACGTTCCAGTGAGATCTGGAATATTTTTTGTTTGTTTGTTTGTTTGTGGGGTTTTTTTTCTGTCTGGATATTCCTCAACAAGGCTGTTGTGTTGTCTGTCTGACAGGAGCGCCAGGGATGACCCTGTGCAACAGGTGGCGAGCTGCGGTCGCTGTGGGTGTGGCTACCGTGGTCCTGGCTGGACTCGGAGCGGCAATCTGGGCCCTGGGTAAGTCGTGTTGCTGGGATCTCAGGGAAACATGGTCTAACCAAGGAATACAGCAATTAAGACATAAGAACACACAGAGAGTCCAAACCTCTGCCAAGTCCAGCAATCCACCATATGAAACAGAAGTGGAAAAAAAATATATCATCCTGTCGCAGAATGTTAAAGAATCCTTTCAAAAATTCCTGGATGTAGAATTTGATCCGGATCATCTCAAAACTTCAAATGGAGCCTTTTTTAGAAATTCTGCACATAACGTTTTGCGGAATCCTGCTAACAAACACACAAAGCAACCCGTGGGTAAAACATACCCCTCATCGCAGAGGTACTAAAGTAATGTGAAGCGTATCAGTGCTTAATTATTTTACAATACTGATATCAGCCTTATTGCTCATATATTATAGAATAGTAAGTCACATGACCTTGATTGTGCGTTTGATTTGCAGTTACGTACATAAAGACAGCAGAAGACATGGGTTTATATGACGGTAAGAAAACATCAGTAGAACTTATTTTTCCAGCAGTTCTACAAGTTTATAACATTATATCTGATATTTAACTCTGTTCTCTTTATACATTTATTCCTCCCTACAGTACAGGTAAGCGTGGCGGACCAGAGACTGCGGGTGTTTGACTCCGCCCAGCGAAGGTGGAGACACGTGTGCTCGTCCAGCGCTAATCAGCTGCTCGCCGCCATCAGCTGTGAGGAGATGGGCTTTGTCAGGTAACCAGAAAAGAAAACATTACAAAAGCAAATCAAGAGAAAGAATGTCATAGCAGAAAAACATAAACTTCTCTTTTTTTCCTGCACGTTCTTTTCGCAGAGCAATAAATTTCTCTGTTACATGCGCTCCTGACAGCAGCGGCAGCGGCCACGAGTTCTTCTGCTTGAAAGAGAGCGAATTAACTTACGGCAAGAAGATCAGCACTGCGCTGTATCCATGGTGAGACTGCTCCAGGGCTGGCCGATACAACCATAACGTCATTATCGTGATAAATTACACCACACTTAATAGTTGTCGCAAATGCTTTCACTTACTTTTTTTTCATACTTTTCTTTTTTTATAGTCTTTAAAATTTTAAGCGTTTTTTTTTTGTTTGTTTGTTTTTTATTTGTTTACTTTTATTGTTAATTTTAGTTTCAGATTTTAAGTCTGTTAATTAGGAGGTTCCTTTAAATGTATTTTTTTAAAATGCTGTAGTATTTTTGTTGGAAGTTTCTATGTAAATTTTACTGAGCTGAGGTCTGATTTGTTCTCCCCTTGCTTGCGTGGGTTTCCTCCCACAGTCCAGAAACATGCACATTAGGCCTCCAAATCACCCCTAGATGCAAGTGTGAGTGTGAATAGTGGCGAACTGTTCAGGGTGTACCCCACCTTCACCCAGAGTCGGATGAGATGGGCGCCAGACTCCATGCGACTAATTACGATTAAGCGGCTTATAAACTGAATGAATGAATAAAAGCTCAGATCCCAGCTTTATAAAAGGATTCTTTTAAGTGATTCAGAATCATTTCTATAACTAATTTAATAAATGATATAAAATGATTTGAATCACTTTGAGGAATAATTTGGCAATGATGACCTGTGTGTGTTTCAGTAAATGTGAAAAGGGGCAGATTGTTCAAGTTCTCTGTCAAGGTAAGATCCAGTCCTGAATTTGAATACGATGTGGTCTAGTGTCAAGTGTAGGATATGAAAAAAATGCACACTTTTGACACTGGTGTAAGTGAATTTTTCAGTATTCTGTCGTGTCACTGTATAGATTGTGGGCGGCGCATGCTTCCTGAGGAGCGGATTGTTGGAGGTGTGGATGCGCGGCAGGGCTCATGGCCATGGCAGGTCAGTCTGCAGTATGACGGAGTTCACCAGTGCGGAGGATCCATCATATCGGACCGCTGGATTATCAGTGCCGCACACTGCTTCCCTGAGTGAGTCTCTCTCACACACACACACACACACACACACACACACACACACAATATGTTGTTCCATAGAGATCTATTTTTTAAATATTTTATTTTATATGATATGTAATAGATCTCTTTATAAAATATTCAAAGTATTTCATAAAGCTGTGGAAGTGAAATAAACCTGTCAACATGGTTCAATTTTTTTGACCCACTCTGAAATCTTGTGTTTGTCTGTGATCAGGAGGAATCGTCACGTGTCGAGGTGGAGGGTTCTGATGGGATCCATCTACAACACCCCCATCCATAAGAACGTGGTGATCGCCGAGGTGAAGACGGTGGTGTATCACAGCAGTTACCTGCCCTTCGTCGACGCTAACATCGATGACAACAGCCGCGATATTGCCGTGCTGTCACTCACAAAGCCTCTGCAGTTCACCGGTGAGTCAATAAGCTCTACGCACATCTGTATGGCATCACAAAGCAGGAAATGGTCTCTAGAATTATGTTAGGGATAATGTACATCGAAATGAGCCTCGATAGGGGAATCAGGACCCCGATGAGCAGTGTCGTAAATATAACTATAATCTTATAATTTTATCATTCTCGCTACGTTTCTGTGGTATTTAACAAAAAAGAGAAAATTCATCAACAGTAACTTACATATAACTTTAAAAATCTACAAATAATTCTTAAAATTTTTGTCTATTCTTATTCATAAAATTTTAAATAATTAAATATTGTTATTATTTATTCATGCTGTATATGATTGTTATTATATGCGCTGTTATTTCTTCATAAATAATTAAATAGGAGGATGCATATACAAAACGCATTTGTGGGTAATTGTGCCTGTCTGCAACTTTATCCCTGAGATCTTTTGACACTTCCTTTTAACCCATAGTTGATTGGCTGCTGTCAGTTACACTTCCAAGCACTGGAATGCTCGTTTTTTTCTGAAGTAATCAGAACAATTAGACTTTATCATTTGCTTGGTGTGGGGTTGGTGTGATTCTTTTCTGCACTCAAAATGTCTGAGAGAAGGAATTCGGGCTGAAATGTTAAATAGGAAAATAAAATGTCATTTGTGTTTGAGGAGTGTATCAGTGAGTCAAAGGCTGAAATTAGAAGGCTGATTTTAAGTTTAGGTTTAAGACTAAGGCTGAGTTTGATTGTGAGGAAACGCTGTGGTGTCGTAGGCTGTAGTTCCTCCCCCTGGTTTCAGGTTGCATGGAAGTGCAGAGAACAAAGCTGCCCTGTTTTCCGCAGATCTCAGGCCTGAACAAAAGACAATAGTATCAGAAACATCGGGAATCATGAAGCTGGAATTTGTAATATGTTCACTGAATGACATTTTAAGGGCAGTGACGAAGCAGTTTCATGCTCTTCTCCCGATACTCAGGATTCAGTAGAATTAAATAGTGCAGAGTAATAGCACTTAAAAGTACACCTGTCCTGCTCACAGGAAAATCTGTGTGTCTATTACACTTCAGTAGAGAACCACATCTGAGGTCAGAGCTCCAGAAAACACAAACTGTGTCAAAAGAAAACTTATTGGTGAGAGCTACGGAGCGAATATCAGTAAAAGCTTTCACTTTATCAGTCATCTCGGTTTATCAGTAAATCTGTCTGAAGCGCTTTTAGCTACAGCTGTGGTGACTGCAGACATCTGTTCCACCTGATCCTCACATTTCACTAATGAGTTCCTCCACTCAGACGTCGGCCTAATTAGTGCTAATGGAGTGAAATCCCAACTCCTCAGTCATTTCACTGCACATCAGGCTTGTTCAGAAGTGTTTCGAAGCTAATGCTAGAATTATTTCATACAAAAAGGTTGTACAGCTACTTCCTAGTACAAGCTAACTAACTAGCCTAGCTTGATCTTTAGCTTGAAATTGAGGAAAATGTTCCAAAGATTCGCTTTTCAGTTCTTTTTTTAACTTTTAAAACTAGTTTTAAAGTAGTTTCTAAATATTATTACTTTATTTAAAACGCATTTTTAAAATGATATTATAATTATTTGTTATAAGCAGTAGTTAGTCAGTAATTAACTACCTTTATTTATTTTTTTAGTGTATTGGCGCATGTCATTACATAACTTCATAAATTTTTTTTCTCTTCTGCTTGCCGTAGATTACATCCAGCCCGTGTGTTTGCCCACCTACGGTCAGCGGCTGGCTGATGGTCAGATTGGCACAGTGACCGGCTGGGGAAACGTCGAGTATTACGGTCAGACATCCTTTACGTACAGTACAGCACCAAACCATAGCACGTAAAAACCAAACACACAGATTCATCATCATTCTTAAAATATGAAGTTTTCCTAAATGAAATGTGCTTCTAAAAAGAAGTTTAATTCACTTTGAAAAACAAATAATAATAATAATAATAATAATAATAATAATGTTTTAGGTGTCTGTCCAGAACTTAGCCCCACCCCTAACTTAACCATCTTGTTTTGTGGTGTTGTTGAAGTCGATTCAGAAGTAATTTTAACAGTTATACAGTTTAAACAGAAAGTACTGATTGGAATTTATCCCACAGACTGTTTTAGAGGGATGAAAAAAATGACAAATCGTTCCTTAAAGCTGTTGTGGGAAAAAACAAGATATATATTTTTATTTAATATATTACTGCATTACTTGGACTATTTTCATTTTTTTAATATTCAGTCCCTTTTTAAAACATACAGTATTTCACTACAGGTTTATTTTACCACAGTATTAAAGGGGCACTTTACTGTATAATGTGTGGAAGTGAATTTCTTGGTCTGTAATAATTGTAACATTTCAAAGATATATTTGATACACAAAAAACCTCTGACAGTATTTCTGTGTAGATCTGGATTCTCCATGATTTTAGATTTCTGTTTATTTCCATTTACATTTATGCATTTGCCAGACAACCTTAACCCAAGTGACTTACATTCTTTTTTTTTATTCAACTGATCAATTGAATGTTAAGGGCCTTGTGCAAGGGCCTAGCAGTGGCAGGTTGATGATACTGGGGCTTGAACCCCTGACCTTCAGATCACTAAGCCAAAGCCTTAGCCGCTGAGCCACCACTGAATTTCCCCTCCTCCATCTTCATTGCTGAAGTGCCCTTGAGCAAGGCACCTAATTGCCAACTGCTCTCCAGGTGCCGTAATGTGTGGTGGCTCACTGCTCCGAGTGTGTGTGCTCACTGTTTGTGCACGCGTGTCTATGAGTGTGTGTGTGTGTGTGTGTGTGTGTGTGTGTGTGTGTGTGTGTGTGTGTGTGTGTGTGTGTGTGTGT
>JAOUQZ010000025.1:15963002-15984333 GCA_028564935.1 Neosilurus hyrtlii
GTCTCCTCCCCCCCCCCCCCCCCCCACTTGCAGTAAAGTGATGTTGAGATGGTTGTTGATGGTGTAACCACAGCTGCTGTAAGGCTGTAATCTTCCTCCTAATCTATAACAAAGCTCTGAGAGCTTTGTGCCCCCCCCCACTCAGATATCGATTCTTATTCCATCAGACTAACGAGTCTCGGCCAATCTCTTTCTTTTAGGATATCTCTCACATAATACATTGAAATATGAATTGAATGCAGAGACACTTTTCAGAGATACATTTCCATTCTGAAGTTGATGAAGTTAATTGTCTTCCTGCAGCGGTGCGTCCTGGAGGGTTCTGTTCCTTGGAACCTTAAAACAGCACAAGTCCCTCTGGAACCTTTCACACTCTCACTCAGGTTCATCTCGGACATCCAGAGGAAACGAATCAATATATTTCGTTCTCCAGATAATAATTTTCCGTGTAGGAGATTATCACTCCTCCTTTTATCTTTTGGCCCAGATGAAGAAATGTGACAGTGCCACTGTGTGAGTGTGTAAACACCCACAGATGGGTGTGGTCATATGTTGAGAAGCAGAATAGGAGAATAAGAAGCGAGTGTGGTGAGAGGAGCGTCAGACTTCCTACCTGATCATCAAACACCAGAGCAGACATGGATCCCAGCTACGCCAGTGAAAAATCAGACAGGGATGATCATCCTCCAGCGTACCAGGTGGATACGGGGTGTCCTCCAGCCCAAGGGGTTGCCCCTCCCTATGCTGGTTCTTCTTCAGGCCAGTGCGTCAGCGCTACACCTTACAGAGCTCAGCCTTACAGAGCTCAGCCTTACGGAGCTCAGTCTTATGGAGCTCAGCCTTACGGAGCTCAGTCTTATGGAGCTCAGCCTTACGGAGCTCAGTCTTATGGAGATCAGCCTTACAGAGCTCAGCCTTACGGAGCTCAGCCTTACGGAGCTCAGCCTTACGGAGCTCAGTCTTATGGAGCTCAGTCTTATGGAGCTCCGCCGTACTCAGGTCAAACGCAGTACCCTGGCCAGGCCGGCATCACCAACCAGCCCAGTATGTTTGTTACTTCGACTTCGACTCAAATGAGCCCCGTCCCTGATTACATGTGTTGCTCCGTCTTCACCATGCTGTGCTGCTGCTGCCCCCTGGGCATCGCTGCTCTCGTCTTCTCCATGAGTGTGAGTACTGTGGAAACAACACACAAAGACTTCTTCTAAACTTAAACACTCTGGCATTTATTTTATCTTCCTGTCTGTTCCTGTTCCTGTCACCACAACTATCACTCTTATCTGAGAATAAGGAGATTTTTACACTTTTATCATAATGTTTTAGGGAAGTGTTGCGGGGCGGCATGGTGGCGTAGTGGTTAGCACGTTCACCTCACAGAACGGCCTGGGTTCGATGGTATCTCTGTGTGGAGTTGGTATGTTCTTCCTGCATGTGCGTAGGTTTCCTTAGGGTACTCCGGTTTTCTCCGGCAGTTCACTAACTCTAGGCTTACTGGCAGTTTCAAATTGCCCCTATGTGTGGGTGAGAATGTGAATGGTTGTGTGTGCGTGTGTTGCCCAAGGTAAACATGGGGAGAACATCCAAACTCCACACAGAAACACCCAGGACTCCAACCCAGGACCTTCTTGCTGTGATGTGGACGTCCGTCCTTCATGGCAATAAGAGAAAAACTGTAACGGAATACAACCGACGATGAAAGCTTAAGAGAGAGAGAGAGAGAGAGAGAGAGAGAGAGAGAGAAAGAGAGAGAGAGAGAGAGAGAGAGACAGTTGGTAGAAACATAATCACGTTCCTGATAAAAGCACGTCTGTGCACGTGATTTGTTCCTATCTGCTTCGCAGGAACGTTTACTGGAATTGTTCAGCTTTATAAACACCGATGTGTGTAAACAAATGTCATTGTATAATCGGGATCTAATTTTTGATCATGAGACGATGATAATGAAATAAAGCGAAATGATTCAGTCATCCAGAATTTTCTCCAGCTTTCTTTGAACTTTTTGGACATTGTATTAAGATTGAATTTTTATTTGAATTCTCTTTTTCGTGGGAACTCTAGGACTGTACAGGAAGTCCGGCATCGACTAAACGTAGCGGTGACATTTCACCAGACATGTCTATATTACTCCAGGTGAAACTTGATATTTCGGCTTATCAGACGTTTTACTGCAGCACCGCATGCTGTTTGTTGATACACACCACAGCATGATGATTGAGGTCAGAGTGCAGCTGTCGGCGGATATAAATGCGGATTAAACAAATTGCCAGCAGTGCAAATGAATCGAAAACAGTGTTCAAGAATGTGCTCAGAAAACAGGCAGGTAGTCGGACAAACAGCAAACACCCCAAATTACCCGATTTACTCATAAAGCACGGTCCAACCATGAGCGTTTACCCAAAGTGCTATTAATAATAATATTAATAATATTAATAAAAACAAATTTCCCCCAGATGTGCGTGTGAGTGTTGCAGTGGTGGCTCAGGTGGTTTAGGCTCTGGCTTACTGATGCTAAGGTCAGGGGATCAAGCCCCAGTACCACCAAGCTACCACTGTTGGGCCCTTGAGCAAAGCCCTTAACCCTCAACTGCTCCTATGCATCAAAATGTATTGCTGTGGATAAGGGTGTCTGCCAAAAGCTGTAAACGTAACGTAAAATGAATGGCAGGATGTGTGTTGCCCTGCGATGATCTGGCGAGCTGTTCAGGGTGTACCCTCCCTTCACCCAGTGTCGTCCAGAGATTTCTGAGAAGTGGTGAGTGACAACTGGAAGTGGTCACGTATGAAGAGACTTGCTCTGGTTGCCTAGGTAACACCCTTGTATGTTTCCCACCACTAAATGTTCCCAAAATGAAACTGCGAGCAGCGGCTGCCTCGTTCCTCACAAGACCACAAATACATCTCCAGTGTGTTCGACCAGAGCATCTCTTCAATAGTAACGTCCCACCAACGTTTATTATACGTCACCGTTTATAGTTTACTGAACCGTAACCTTTATCATCCGTCTGCCTGCTGTAGAGATTTCTAATCAGCACTACGACCGGCTCTCTCTCTCACTGGTTGTTCTTATCACTTCAGATAAATCGTATCGCACTTAGATAAATCTATGTAAATAACTCGCAGTAATACAACCGGCTGTAGTGTTGTATCCTAATAATTAATCATCTAGATGCTGCTTGAGCAAAATTAACTTATCAGTCACTTTAAAGACGCCCACACACAAAGACATTGTTTATGTTGAGAGGTAACAAGCTGAAGTTAGCGGCTAGTGCGCTTTCTACTGTCAATCAACAGTATTTTTTTCACTGTCATTAGTTGTCACTTCAGTTGCCTCGCCTGAAAGTTGGACACAGGTTCACTCTGTACCCACCCACTTTGAATCGCTTGAGAGAATTTCACCTGTCGTGGCTCAGTTCGCTGACTTTCACTGACTTTATGCTTCAGGTGCGTATGTGGCTTTATGACACCTTTCTACTAAAAAGATCCCTCCCTTCCACAGTAAAAGTGCAAGGCCATTGTAACTCTCTCCAGGAGTGGCGGAACAACAAACATCACTCCGAGAGCAAGGCGTGTAACAGTCCACAAGGTCACAAAGGAACTTCTAAACAACTACAGGTCTCTCTATCCGCCTGGCTAATATTAATGTTCATGAGTCCAAAAGCTGTACGCAAAAGCACACTCGCTCATGCGGTGTTACCGAAATAACACACGTCTCTGTTTCTGCTACCTTTAAATCCACCAACTGTCACTGGTTCCAACTCGGAGTTGTCTTGCACTACTTTCCAAAATGTTATTTTAGGAATTTTCTGTAATCTTCTGTTAGCGTTCTGTCTGCGAACGCCGATTACACTGGAAGTAGGAGAAGCGAGTGCTTGACCTCCACATAAAACTGCTCAGATTTTTGCAACCACAACTTCTGTTTTTATCATAAATTATTCCATAATCAAAACCAGCCTTTAGACGTTCATCAGGAACCAGTTCGACCACAAATTAATATTTTCAACATGCAAATATTTCGGTTCTACAACCACAATTTCTGCTTTTGTAATGAACACTCTGTCTTTATATATATACTTTATACTAAACCAGAAGCAGGGGATCCAGTTATAAAATTATTAACCGCATCATAGCGATGGAGCTACTGTTTCAAAGAATTTCCATCAAATTCTGAGAATTATGTTTTAATTTTAATAAATTGTTGATTGTTTTGTTTTTTCGCCAGTAGCTGAATACATGATATACATACCAGTAACAATTATTCATTGAAAGGGAGGTGGATATTACTGAATATTCCCTGAGACAGGATGTCAAGGGTTTTATTCAATGATACATAACATCAGCAAGGTAAAAATAAAAATAATCTAAGGTTTATTTTTAGATTTTTTTTTTTATTGAGTCAAGCATAATCCTGAGCTTGCAGGGTGGATAATGTCTATAAGTATATACTACACTGAAACGGCACAATCTGATTGGTTTGCTATCTGGAAGATAAGCAATTATTGAATGAGGTGAAAGTATGATATAAAGAATTATTTGGTCGAGGGATCGTTATCTGTCGAGATCATATGAAAGCTAAGTTCTATAATTGTTTTATTATCATTATTTTATAAGTAAAGAGTCATGTTACTGTGTCGCACGTGCCAGTTGTGGAATAATCATTGTATGTATCTCATGGAATTTATGCCATAATTCAGTTATCTCATAGCAATGATGCAATACCAAGAATTATTTAATAGCTTTCTACCTAATAGAAACCAGAAAATCTCTTGAATTACTAATAATGTCTGTTATCCAGAGTGGATAATGCTCAAATGTTTGTCAAAGTCATTTGGAGCAGGTCGTGTCATCGTTGTTACGCTTTACAAAAAAAAAAACAACAAAAACAACATTGATTTAGTTTATTTTTCTTGTGTTTTTGTGTAGTATATACTAAAACTCTGAATGGGTTTAAACAGACTGTTAGAACGCCTTTATGTTCTGCTCACTGCATGGAGAGCTCACCTGACCTGCTTCTGTCATGGTTAAAGAAAGAAAGAAAGAAAGAAAGAAAAAGAAAAAGAAAATGTTGTACATTACGAGTCCCTGTTTATAGTTACATTTATTGTTGTGGAACGTCAGTGAAATCTTACTCATATTTATCTTAATATTTCTATATTTCTTATTATTTTTACTCTGTTTTTAATGGATGTAAGATTAAAATTAAAATGTATAAGTATTTTTTCTAAAGAATTTTCCATTGTTGCCTCTATCAAGTATTATTATGAAAGAATAAATAAAAAAAAGGTTTGTATTAGGAGGTTTGAAAATCCCGTCAGACACATGATGCCCCTGTGTTCGTTCTTACAGACTCGAGATGCCAACATGACCGGCAACAGAGATCTCGCGCTTCAGAATTCTAGCATGTCGCGGATCCTAAACTACGTCGCACTGGGGATCGGAATCTGTGTCTTCCTCATCTGGTTCACCAGTGTCATCATCATTTTTACACTTTGAATTTTTTGATATTACTTTCTGAGAAATATTGTAGATACAGCAGCAGTCGGAAGTTTGTTTGCTTTTTATTTTGCATCATGTATAATATATGTACATATATTACATAAGATGTTTAGAGATTATTTATGATTTATGTATTTGTATAATATAGAGACTCAGTCTGAATGTAAAACTGTACAAATATGATACTCTATAATGATTAAATAATTAAAAATTAAACAGCCAGATGTTTCTTGTATCCGATTTGTGTTTATTCTTAATTTTAGTTTTTAATTTATTTTCATTTTCATAAAAAAAGTATATTGAATGAACTGAATTAAAACCCAAAAGGAAAACACAATTTTAACCTTTAACTAATGCCATAAGAATGAGAGAAATTGTAGCCCCACCCCAAACCTGTTCATTATAAACTGAGTGGTGTAAACTGTTGTATATTTCCGAATATATTTAAATCTCCTGATCCTGTCTGTGTTTTATCTTCCATTATCAGTTCATTCTGGATGAATATAAAGGTTTCTGGTGACACCACCCCAGCTTAGTATCTCTTATTCACCTGCACTACATCTTGTATACGTTTACAGTAACAATAACGAGATGGCATGACCAGGGGAACGATCTTGCGTGTGAGTGATAACTTGGTGGCGCAACAGTGATTGGTAGAAAGTGGAAAAGTCTGAGATCGAGTGATAAGAAACAGAAGAAGGGAAACGATTTCAAGAGAAATAAAAAGATAGTGATGTTATTAATATCATGGCGGCCGGTGCAGGGGTCATTAACACTCGCGTACAGGAGGAAGCTAATGGTTTCAGAAAGACATTGTGGATCCCAATCCATTTTATTTCCAAGAATACTCCTTACTTCATCTTTATTTAATCTACCTGGAACTGAATGGAAACTTTAAACAGGAAAAAATGTTTACAAAGTAAATGTTTGCTCAGAAAGTCTATGGAATTTATTTTACAGTTAAAGGGCTGTGAAAGGGATAATTAGAGGGTGCTAACACTCTTAGATTGTTAGATGTAGGAAAGTACTGAAGGGTCGACTACATGAGCCTTGAAGAGATCAGTATGATAATTAGCCAACCAGTGTACCAATATTAATTTAAACTAAAAGGTAAGTCTAAGGGGAAGCCTGGTGTGTTTAAATATCTTTGCTATAAACGAAAATTACACTTATTACAATTATAACAAATCTATCAAAGCAGACGATTTTCATCTGATCTATCACTGTTGTGCCTTTTGTTATCTGATCCTGGATTTTATCTAACCAGGTAAAACATGAGGAACACAATGGGAGCTGGTATTTATTTATTACACAGAACTTAAGAACATTGGATAAAGGTGTGTCAAGGTTACCGGTTGTTGCTATAGATACAGATGTAGAGATATGCTTTTCATGCACTATCTGTACCATTTACTACTATCCAGGAAGCTGGGGTCAATCTCAGGTGATTTCAGGTAAGAGGCGGGGCTACACCCTGAACTTTTAGAATTTTAGATACTGGACTTTAAAGATTAAAAACAGATTTTGTTAGAAAGGCTCGATGACTCAGAACCTTTTTTATTATTCACTAAAAATGAGTCAATATGAGGTGGGGGTGGTTCTGTGAACTGAATGAATTATCACACACATAGAGAGAGAGAGAGAGAGAGAGAGAGAGAGAAAGAGAGATAGAGAGAGAGAGAGACTTTTGTTAATGCATTTAATGGGTTTTAAAAGTTATTATTTAAATTAAAAGTTTAAATATTTTTTTTATATCCAAATTCTGAACTTTGTCTTGGACTTCCTGGTGTTCTTCCAGGAATTGTGACACATGACACTCTTATCGCATGCTTGCATGGTTGACTTTGTTCAACCAATCATTCAGTTCGGCAAATGAATGGGTAAAAAAAAAATAAAAGTATTTAACAATAATTTTTTTATATTTTAATAAATGGTTGTGTGAGGTTTGGCTTTGCGACTGGTGAGCTGTTCAGTACCCCGCCTTCCCCCAGCGTCAGCTGTGATAGACTCTAGCCTCCCTGCGACCCTAGTAGGATTAATTCAATCATTCATTTTATAAGATGATTAAGCCAAATTAGGCTCGCAGGGAGGCTGGCGTCCATCTCAGCCGACTCTGAGCGTGGGCAGGTTACACACGCTGGACAGCTCGCCAGGCCATCGCAGGGCCAGTTTAGCAAATTAATTAATAAAATACGCTTGTTATATGTTGTTGTTGGTATAGTAACAGCTCATTGACGAAGACCTGTACGCTGGAATGGTAAAGGGTTTTTTCTGTGATTGGTCAGTATCAGAAGACTCATTTTGGGTTGGATTTTTTTTTTTTTTAAATATGGGACAAAATCTTCATCAGATGCCCACTAGGGGGAGACATTTTATTATAACTATGCCCAGGTATAATAATCACATAATACAGTATCTGTGCCCAGTGGAGGTACCTCGCATTCTATGAGTTTAGTTCAGTTTATGTGTTCAGTTTTTCCAGCATCCTTCTGACTGGCAATACTTGTTTTTTAAAGAAATCCAACAACTAAATGATGATAATAATTAAAAAAAAATTTAATTTATGTAATTTGTAAAATGTAATTTTGATTTAAATCACAGTAAAAAAAAGTATATGTAAATCTAAAAAAAAAGATTTATTAACATTTTATTATACATATATACATATATATATATATATTATACATACATTAATACATAGAACTTAATGCATTTTTTCATCAAATGGCTTTCAATGTATTTATTATTCTTTCTGCCATTAATCAGTTTATCATGGGTATTAAAATCAGGCTGCATAAACCAAAATTATACTCTTCTGTTCAGCATAAAATATACTGTAATATTTAAATCATTATTGCTGGGGATGCTGGGGCCAAATCCGGTTGACTGTGTACGGTTCAGCAGAGGTAGGGAACACCTGAGCCCTGAATTAACCAACACTTCCTGATCAGAACCCAGAATGCTCTGCTCCATCCTCCTTTTATTCCATGGGGTTTATTTACATCATATAAAATACATATAGCAAATCTACTCTTTCACATTTTCTGTGTCATTGTCGCCCTCTTGTGGTGTCCAGCTGTCAGCTGGAGAACCCTCTGTACCTGGTGATGAAGGGGTCACCCTGTTCCACCATCCTGATTAAAGGACAGAAGCTGCCTCTGGACGAGAACTGGAAAGAAACCTTCCAGACAGCCTACATGGACCTGGGAGGTCTGGGAGAGAGAGTTCTGGGTAAGAGCTCCACTGGGTAAGTGTCTCTGAGTAAATTTAATACACTGTGATGAAGAAATTACAGTGTATAACTTTCCTGAGAGCAACAACATATCACTCTTTTAATATATATGTACACAGCAAGAAGATCCAGGGTTTGATTCCCGGGCTCGGGGCGTTTCTGTATGGAGTTTGCATGTTCTCCCCCTGCTTGCGTGGGTTTCCAATTTCCTCCCACAGTCAAAAGACTGCACATTAGGCTAAATGGCTGATCGAAATCACCCCTATCTCACCACTATTGGTCTTCCTTACAGGATAATTTGTGCATAATGTAGTACGTTTAAGAGATACAAAGTTTATTTTAGCATAAATGACCAAAAAAAGCACTTTATTGGGCAATTTTATCCCGTCGTTTACTAGCGGGGGCCCAACCAATGAGAACAGCCATTTTTTCTGGAAGTGACGTGAAGTAATAGTAGTGTGTCAGCACTGACGCGTACTTGACAAGAAGTACAGACTGACGTTGCCTGACGGAACTGCTGATGCCATACGTGATCCTAATACAAATTCACCACAGGTACACTTTAAAGAACTTTTCCTTCCTTTTAATTCTTTCTGCTGTGTGGGTCATCTCATCTTTGACAACTTGAAGAAATCCATCGCCGACTCTCTGACAAAGAACATTCCAGAGCTGACTCCGTACCTCATCTACATTACACTCAGCGTTCCACAGCCACTGGGCTGCATCACCATCCTCTTCATCGGCTCGCCACAGACATCGTGAGTGCGCACCCACACCACCATCGTTTCACTCGTGATGTTAGAATTCTCCATGTTTTACTCTGATGTCACTGTCTCCCCTCAGTTTCAGTCTCAGTGTCAGTTCCCCTCAGTGTCTCTGGTCTATGAGAAAACCGAGAGTGACGTCATGAGTCTAAAGCCCAGGAATCTACGCCGGGACCGGCAGGTGAATGAAGATCTCACTGTCTACTCATACTTCCAGACTTATCTGTATATGTTTATCAATATGAGCTACATTTGCTGGTTTCTGGAGCTATCCAGTCTTCCGCAGGAATCACAAACTGTTTCCCGGTGATGGCGCAGGAGGGTTGGTTCCCGTTGCTGTGCGTGGGCCTTCGCTCTCATTGGGACGAGGTCAAACTGCAGGACCTACAGGACAGCGATGGACAGGAATGGGTCAGAACCAGATCCATCTACTCTTATTATGAACATAGATTCTGTATAGAAATAATGACAGAGTATTAACGGGGTTTTATTTTTGTTTGTTGGGTTTTTTTTTTTTGGTGATTTAAAAGTTTTGTAGTACTCAAACTGTTAGCTAACAGAATGTTTACTTGGGTTTATATGTAGATTTTTCTTCATTAGCAAGTGTTTTAAGGAGTGTGTGCTAACATTAGCAATGTTTGTACAATTAGCAACGTTAGCATACACTCCTTTAAGCACGAGAGCTGTTTTAGCTTTGGACCAGAATGCATCATTCCTCCTCGCGCGCGTCATCACAGCGGAATGCCGCATGCGCTGTGCTGTACACTCTATCTTGCACGTTGCCTGCATCTGCAGCCACGGTCACGTGACAGCATACAACCGATTCAAAAAATGGCTTCCAATCTCTTATTCAGGACCAAGGGAACAAAATTGGAATCATTTCAAAGGAAATATCGGTTTTAGAACGTGTTTTCTAATGTGTTTTGGTTCTCTGTAATTTGAACTATTTTGAAAATAAATAAATTGAGCAGAATGTAAATAATCACCGATGATAATTAATAGTGTGTGTGTTTTATTTATTAGATGCTCATTTTTAACGCGTTTTTAACGTAGTTCTTTTGCCCTCCGCGTCGTTTCCATAGCATCCGTGACAGTTCGCTCGTGCCCATAAGGTTGGCAGGTCTCCTTACGTCAGGTTACCAAGGAGACCAGAGCCGTGCACGTGCCCAGTATATAAATAGGGGGCGTAAGACGGAAGCTGCGCAGTGTCTCTGCAGCATCCCACAAAGCAGGAGGTAAGGCGGTTTATGCTACTTCGTGTGGCATAAACTTTTTTTAAACAATTATGAATAAAAGTCACGGTTACGGAAAGTATTTTCGAAATTTCCATGAAGTGAAATTGGGATAAATGAGAAAAAGAGAAGGAAGAAGAACGTGCCCTTCCGGTTGTGTTTAGGCCTCAAGTACAAGGACGTGGCTTCGCTTCAGAAGAGTTATATAATCATTAATTCACTCAGAACTCGGCTGTTCACTGGATTATAATCCTGAGACTTTGTCTGATAACTTATCTGATCTTACATGATGCTACCTAAAGTTGTGAAATATTAACGAAGACTTGTTTAGTACCTAAAAATGCAACAGAATGAAGAGGCGTGGAGCTTTCATTCATTTAATCCAAAAAACAATGCGGAAGTACAGTCTGTCACACTGTGCTTAAAATAAATGCCACGTTTTTGCATTTAGAGGGCGTTTATAAACTTTGAGGGAGAAAATACAAATTTAACTAAGAAAGGTAATTCGGTGGTCTACGTGCGTCGCAAGCTGCTCAGGATGAGCACGCGCTGCGTCATTCGTCATCTTTCCAGAATGTACCATCAATTCCTGCGTAGGGGATGTTTGTGCTCTTGTTGCTAGAAATATTACTATTCAGAAAGTCAGTAATTATTATAGCAGTGGTGTGTATTGTTTTACTGTAATTTCTCCATCACTTACTCCAAACAGCCACGATGATATTAATAGTAGTGATGATCTTATTCCTTTCTCTTTGGCAAGAAAGTAATAAATATATTGGGTTTTTTTTCGCTGCCTACATTAGTTTTCTTCTATATTATTACTTTAACATCTGCCATGAAGGTCGGCATCCTCCGTCAAGGTCAGGATTGGCTTCGAGCACAAACGGTGCTCAGCTAAGCGCCCTATATAGTGCACTCAACATTAAAGCGAAGTCATTTGTAGCAAGCCCATGATTCAGGTCTGAATTCTGTTCGTAAATCATTTGTGTTCGGTAAACCGACGGTTTAAATACACGATGGAAGGTAAATTGAGGCTATCAAGTAATGTCAGTTTGATTTTAGTCACATTTGGTGGAGTTTATTGCCTCACTCGTGTCTTAAATGGTGTACGTGATCAATGTCAGGTTGATGCTTGTTGCTGAGGTAAATTGGAACCGGTATGAGTCGGATCCTCTGAGGGGGCGTGGTTTCTCATCCATCCGGTATAATCTTCCTTATTTTTTAACCATATAAAAATACTACTTTGTACTGAGGTGTAGAAACTGTACAATAACTTATTTAAAGATTAAAAGCTGAAAATGTCCTTTTAATGCGTTACAATTTACCGATGTGATTCGTTTCGTGCTTTTGATTCAGATTCATGATTTTTAGATTAATTTTAAATATATATTATTAATTTATGATTTCTTTCTGCTTTTTACCACACGTTATTGATTATGAAAAGCTTTAAGCTTAGTTAGGGTTAGGATCTAGGATGCTTTCTGATCCCTGAATCACTATCGAGCTAATGATTCGACTCACTTTTGAGTCATGAATCATTTTTGTTTCGACTCTATCCTGTATGACTTGTAGAAGCTTTTTAAAGCATGATATTGTCATAGACATCCATAGAAAAACACTAGGCTTAGATCAGGATGTGTGATTTAAAAAAAGAAAAACAGTTCAAGATTTGTTCATGGAAGATATCCAGGAGTCGAAACCTTTTCCTGGAATAATCTCCATTACTATAAATTTTTAATGTGTGTCATTATAACCTGTCCAGTGTTATGGCACATACGTATAAAAATCCACTTGCACTGGAAGAGTGTGTATGGAATATTAGACAGTATAGGATGATATTTAGGTTTGATGTGGTCGACAGGATGACACGGCAGGCTGTACATTTGCCTGCAGGCTGCATCCCTGTCGTGTCCTTCGTCATATTGACCCCACTGCAGCATGATATGGAGACGTGTCTGCAGGCAGTGCTCACAAACCATGAGCTCAAAATATCCAACTGTGAAAAGCATCACCTTAACAAAATGGTTAAAGAATCTGGGTGGGGTTCAGAATGTACATCTCTAGTTTTGTGTGTGTGTGTGTGTGTGTGTTTTTCTAAGGGGTGTTTGCTGTGCATTTCACCTTCGGGTCTGTGCTCAGTGGTGGAAAATTACTGAGAGAGACGGAAAGTTTAGTAATGCAGTAGGAGTGAGATGACACAACCCTCTCCCTATGTGTAACTCTTATTACTCTCACTTTAATGCAAGGTTGCAAATGACTTCACACAGTCTGTATGAAGGTGTATAAATGGCCACATCATGACACAGCTCTTCCTCAAAATGGCTGCCAGACTGTCCCTCCCTCAATGCAAAAGTCCTTCAAACTATGGGCTCCTACACTCTGTGTGCATGGCTGCCTGCTCTGAATAAATTTTGATTTAAAAAAAACAAAAAAAACCAGCCACTTTGTTGGACGAAGTGTGGACTCTGCGCACACACAGACGTGTCCCTGTGGGGGACTGACCCAGATTGACTGTCCTGGATGAGGAATTGTACTCGAAATGGGTTGATACAGCTGTTTGTCCTGGCGTGAGATGACCTCGCAGGAGTTTAGTTTAAAGCCGACATATAGTTTTTAAAGTTTAGAGCTGCTGTCTATCCTTACAAACCAATCACAGGTGTTATGTTTTACCTACAAACATTTATTCATTTATTTTACATTTATGGCATTTGACAAATGTCCTTATCCAAAGTGACTGTTTATTTATTCAGCTGAGCAATTGTGGTTTAAGGGCCTTGGTACTGGGGATTGACCAACCAATAATCGTTAACCCAGAGCCCGAACCACTAAGCCACCACTGCCCTTTTTAAATGCGGAAAGAAGTCAGGGCTGTGGAGTCCTGTCCTGGCTTGGGGGCTGGGCTTACATTATTTGTGTTCTTGTAAAACAGGGGTCTCAAACTCATTCCACAAAGGGCCGCTGTGGATGCAGACTTTTGTTTTGACTAAGCAGTAGCGCACCTGACTTGGCTCATTTAGTCAACTTATCTGTCATCAAACACTCGATTGGTAAACCTATGATAGCTTGACCAATCAAGTGTTTGAAGACAGATAAGTTGACTAAATGAGCCAAGTCAGGTGTGCTACTGCTTAGTTGAAACAAAAGTTTGCATCCACAGCGGCCCTTTGTGGAATGAGTTTGAGACTCCTGCTGTAAAATGTCAACAGAGGAAATAAAGCAACTAATGAAATGTAAGACAATTTATTTAAATAACATTCAAAAAGGGGTGGAGCATGCATAAATAGAAAATTAATGACATTGTGATGACCAATCATTTTGAAGGAATTTATTGAACTTGAAGCATGTAAAAAAAATCTTATCATTATAAAAAATGTAAAATAAACAGAAATTCCATATCTGCTTTGAGACCCAGAGGCTTAAGTAGATAATATCAATAATAGTAATAGTATTGAGTTGGGTGGCGTTGTTATACTTGAGTGAAGTTATTTTGGAGGGTTCTGTACTCAAACTGTTCTCAAACACATCGCTCTTGTTATCGCTCGAGTGCTGCAGGAATGTGCAGTTATTTCACCCATTCACTCATCGAGCTCCCTTCTGATCTGTGCAGTCATGCAGCACCAATCCATCCTGTTTTATCTATCAAACAAGTTCCTTTTAACAATCTCACTGCTTGTCTCAGGCTTTTAGCACAGTGAAACACGGTGTTTATTCATTTGCCGAAACAGGAAAAGTGAACAAAGCTAGGAAGGAAAACTGCAGTGTTGGATATTATTCATGTTCTTGGCCAGACCTCACCTGGCACATCACTGCTGAGGCTGGAAGAGCACCAACACAATAATCAAGCCTTTAACATGGTATGAAATACTTGCAAGTAGACAAGTCCAAGACATGCCGAATGCTCCAGGCTCGTTTAGTGTCTTGCATGGGTGGAATTTAGCAAAACTAGGCTACTGGCCAACAGGACTAGTAAAATTATGGAACTGCTGGTCCTCCTTCATATTTACTGGTCAGGAACACTGCATCTCTGTCTACTGGATTTTGTTGATTGAGATTTTTGACTTGACACATGCTAAATAAAATAGGTCTGCTAAATAAAATGTTTACTTTTTTGCCTCTGAAGTTACTGATTGATTTATTTAGTAAATAAATGTATATTAATCAGGATTGGGTTCAGTGAACAGTCTCAATCATGCCTGGGAGGTTAATTTCAGTATTAACATCAGCTCGGTGAACATTATTTGGCTGTGTGTGTTGGAACATCCTGAGAGTTTGTAAAGCAGCACTGACTAAAGGATTTGAGAGATTAGGGTTATAAACACACACAGAGCGAGTGCGGGTTCATGAGATTAGGAGATTATCATATCCTCTGAATGTGAGGGCAGATGGACTCGGGAGTGCGAGATGCATTGCTGCACTAATTTCTGTATGGGAAGCGATCGGTCTCTGTGGAAGATGTGATGTCACACTTCCTCTCCGCCTTCTGTGTTTTGCCTTTGAGTTATCGTTGTTTAAAATATTTAAGATATAAAACATGATGCACTTTAACACAGACTGGACATCGTCACCAGGTCTGCAGCTTTATCCTTATCGATCAACTCTCAACTTCACCAAGAGCGAAACTCCGCCCTCGTGTTCTGGTTGGCTGATTGGTGGATTGATTTGGATAAAAGGTTTGTTCAATATATGAGCAGCCTGTGGGTTTTTTCAGACATTACTTAAAGCTGTTTCCACTGTAGAGCGTGAGACGGCTAACCGACATCTGTCTGTCATCTCTGTAGAACTCGCATTGTACAAGATCGTAAGAACAGGACGTCCACGACATCAGGTCGTTTATTTTGTGTTCCACCGTTATGCCCTTTCTCTGCCGCTGTATCATGTTTGTGCGGGGTATAACTTTGTTTGGATCAGCGTAACCTTCTGAAGATATTCCAAGTCCTGATTTGTCCGGCATGCCGCATCACGATGTCACATGTACTCTGTGTATATGGGTCCCTTCATTTCGGTCTGATTCCTCCTCACATTACGCTGACTGCTAAAATGGGTTTTGTGAAATAAACAAATGACTTCATGACTATTATGTCAAATGGTATAATCAGTGATTAATAAAAACAAAGTCAGGAAAGCATGGTGTAAACTTTTACACCTGTACTGAAGTTGGACATCTTTGAAGAGGTCGACAGTTTTTTGCTAAATGCTAAGTCTGTTTTGTGAGTCATCAGGTAACTTTGTGCCTGTGTGACAAAATGTCTGATCGCTGCTGTTGCTCTGGATCCTGGAAGCTCAGTAGTTTAACAGTAGTAAATAACCAGGTAGTTCACACTAATTAAAAACGTGCCTCAGCTGAACCGGATGTAGACGTTGTGTATTCTGTTCGTCATTATGGCTGGCGCAACCACGCTGTTCAGGAAGCTACAAAACTTTCAATCACCAAGTTGATAAACCCCAAAAATTACCAAGCCATTCACCGATGTATGGCTTCAATTCAAACCAAACCCATCAGATTAGACATTTTGATGGAAAAACATTTTCACGTTGTCATCGAATGACCCATATTTACAATGAAGAGCCCAGACCTACTTGCAGTTAAAGGAAACCGCTACGGACTGACGGCGTTCATATCGCTTTACCTCAAACATGGAACTGTTCGGCATTTCTGTTACACTGTGAGAATGTTATAATATCCTGAATTGCGGTGTTTCCGCTGCACTGATGCCCCGATTTCATCACTTATTCAATGCAACATGGATTTAATTGTTGTGCCACAGCTGTATTCTGGATTCTGCTTGGTTGGTGATTAAATTCCTCCAGAATAATAATAATAATAATAGCAGTAGTTTCGCGATGGCCTGGCGAGCTTTCCAGGGTGTACTCTGCCCTCGTCCAGAGTCGGCTGAGGTGGGTACCAGCCTCCCCGCGACCCTAATTATCATTAAGCTGTTCAGAAAATGATTGTTAATGATCTAAAGTTTCTTGTATGGAAAAACAGTGTTTTACATTTATGGGCGGAGTCCCTCGTGTCAGAGGTCACGTAATTTTCAGAGAGATGAGTTTTCGCTTCTTGGTCAAGCTTTTTTTTCCTTTTTGGGTAGAGCAAGAAACATTGGTGTAACATGCGTGCGAACTCTTCAGTGTTAAACTTTTTCCATTACATTACACTCCAATGAAAACAAACAAGATGGATATTTTATAAATTTTTCACTGTTTACTGTTGCGTAAAAGTGGAATAAGACTCTGCACAGTCATTGGCTGTAACGTCACAACGCTGATTATTTATATTTAAGAGCAGCACAACATAACGCTGTAGTGCAGTGAAAAACCCTTCCTGAATCCTGGAACGAATCTCCTTCCACTTCCTGTTCTCTTTCCCACACACCACACTTCCCTTATATGGTCTGAATGGAAGTCTCTCGCTCTCGGTTTAGTTTCGATTCAGGTTGCGCAAGTCGTACTCTTACTGCTTACACATCGGGCTTGTAATAAACACACAGTCCTCACATGCAGCGACTCGCTCCAGGAGCGAACACGGTTTGTTGAGGTGCGAGTGGAGTGGTGCTCTCTCTTTTGAATATGAAGTTCTGTGTAGTCTCTACACCTCCTTTTTACTCGTTGCTCTTGGTAGCATTCCTTTATTTCTGCCTCTTTGTCTCTTTCAAACCAACACAATAGACTTGAGTCCAAGCCAAATTCCTGAAAGTTCCCCGAGCTGAGCTGCATGCTAACGCCAGTCGGAACAACAAGATCGCCCAGAATGCAAACTAAAATTACGCCCTCGCTGGTGCCGGTGCTCCACACACGAGTCAGATCAGATGGATTTTAGACGGGTTTTATTTCACTGTAGAGAACTTAAATATTAAACTGCATTATATGATAAACTCTGGATGTCCTATTTATGATCGAGTAGCTTTAGTGATCCAAGGATTTGAAGTATGCTAACGGGTGTGTTTAGGATTGTGATCCTGCAGAGCGGGGTGATACGATGCTATAATAACGACATAACTTTTCTAAGATTTACAGAGTGGAAGATTTTTGTAATTGTTTAAAAATATTATAAATAAAGGCTTTTAAAAAAAAAAAAGTTGTAGGCATTCATATATTATTAAAGGTGTTTTTTATTTATTTATTTTATTTATTTTTCCCTTTAATTCATTGGAATATTTTTAATCATTTGTTCACCATAGCCCCGCCCCCGATGTTGAATTAGTTGAATTTTATTGGATGGGTAGCTCAGTTTGTCTTATCCTTTTTTAAAGAATATACTATATACTGTGGTTAAGTTGCTTGACGATGAAAAAATAACTTTAAATAATTATTTATTTATTTTTTGCAGGTCCAAACTCACTATAACCACCACCACCCATTCATCTGTAGTCATGTCGGAGCTTGCTGTTGGAATCAACGGGTACACAAACACACACACCAACTTCCATGTCGCATTTTTAAAAAGTTATCATTTTAAATGTGTTCCTTTTTCTTTTTTTCCCCCCTTCACAGATTTGGTCGCATTGGCCGCCTGGTCCTCAGGGCCTGCCTGGAGAAAGGGATTAAAGTCACAGCCATCAACGACCCCTTCATCGACCTGGAGTACATGGTGAGATTTGATCCCTGGACCAGGTGGTTCGTTAGCATGTGAGTGAAGAGTGGTGGAGGTGACGGCGTTCTAATCTTGTTTTCCTTCAGGTCTACATGTTCAAGTATGACTCCACCCACGGACGTTACAAAGGAGAAGTGAAACGAGAGGACGGCAAGCTAATCGTCGATGGTCAAGCTATCAGCGTTTTCCAGTGGTGAGTGTCTCACACACGGAGGATTTAATCTAATCTGCGAACTCGGCGCTTCATGCTGAGCTGAAAGAGAAACGTTCCAGTTTTGTGTGGTGTTGAAGAGACTCGTGTTTCTTTACGTGTAACCTCGTGTTGTGGTGTGACGTCAGGAGGGAAAACTTCCCTAATTAATTTCGTTTCGTAACTTGGATGCTGTCCTCATCCTCATCCTCCTTCCTTCTGTATTCAGTATGAAGCCCGCTGAGATCCCATGGGGTGACAACGGCGCTCTGTATGTGGTTGAGTCCACCGGAGTCTTCCTCAGCGTTGAGAAAGCATCTGTACGTCTCCTCCACCCGCATCACTTTATTCAAAACAAGCACACGGTCTTCACCTTCGCTCACCTCTCTCTCTCTCTCTCTCTGTCTACAGGCTCACATTGCAGGTGGAGCCAAACGTGTGGTAGTCTCCGCCCCCTCCCCTGACGCCCCCATGTTTGTGATGGGAGTCAATGAGGACAAGTATGACCCATCCAGCATGACCATCGTCAGGTTAGTTTAACTTAAACATTAAAAAAAACGGATTGCACCGATACGGATTAACCTGTATGATGTAATATCAATGCGTTTTTAGATTTGCACCACGTCTCGATTATGAGGTCATTAAGAGATGTCTTTTATTTAGGGACCTTGTTTATTTGCTTGAAGTATAAGTATTGAATTTAAATTTCTCGATCTGGGTGTGAAATTAAACTCTAAACAAAATTAAACAACACCGAGTCACTTTTAACTGCAGTTTTAACTAATAACAGAAAAAAATATTTATTAAGTAGGGGGTATCATAGTACCTCTGCCAGGCACAAATGGATTATTATTTGGAATATTCATAATGAAATGTCTCCCCCTAGTGGGTGTCACATCAGCATTTGTGCCCCATGGTAATTAAAGACCCCGATTGTGCAATATTTTTATTTATAAATAAAAGATCCCATCCTCAGATCACCTGAAAACTTTTTAATGGGGTCTTTCCAGACCCAAACCCCGCCCCTCCACCAAGTTTAATGAAAATCAGATCAGTAGTTTTTGTGTAATCCTGCAGGGGGAAAAAACAGGAAAAAGTCTTAAATGTTTGTTAAAGTCTTGAATAAAAACCTGGATTCAGACTGTGATCCGAATTCTGCTCAGAAATGTTACGGGTTCTCTCCAGCCCCAAACCCCGCCCCTTCACCAAGTTTAAGGAAAATCAGATCAGTCGTTTTCCTGCGAACAAGTGCAGGCGCTGGTTAATCCCTAACTGCCCCCCACATTAAATGTAATCAATCACATGATTATTGATTATTGGACTTGAATGGTTTTGAGCATGTTATCATTTTATTGATATTAATGAGTACGAACACTAACCTGTGTGCCTGGTGATGAATCTGACAGCAACGCATCCTGCACGACTAACTGCTTGGCTCCTTTGGCTAAAGTCATCCATGACAATTTTGGAATTGAGGAGGGGCTCATGGTAAGGATCACTTTCTGTAGCTTTAAAAATTATTCGGCTGCTTTTTTTTTTTTTTTTAAACCCAAATGATTTATTTTTGTTTGTTTCAACTTGTGTTAAATCTCATTTTTCATAGTTAAGAGATTAGTAATGTTAAATACTTAAATAAATAAATAAATAAATAAAAATAAAGAAAAGAAAAAAAACTGCTGACACCAGAATATTAACATCTTAACTCTGACAGACGACAGTCCACGCCTACACGGCCACCCAGAAGACGGTGGACGGTCCTTCTGCCAAGGCATGGCGCGACGGCCGCGGCGCCTCCCAGAACATCATCCCTGCCTCCACGGGAGCTGCCAAGGCTGTGGGCAAAGTCATCCCTGAGCTTAACGGGTCAGTCAGGAACACCAACCTTCATCTTTTCCTTATTCTTAAACAGGACGAACATGATGTCGTCGCTTCTATTTTGTAAATAATTTTTTACATTATTTTTGTAAAAAAAAAAAAACAAAAAAAAAAAAACCTGCAGGAAGTTGACCGGCATGGCGTTCCGAGTCCCCGTAGCCGACGTCTCAGTGGTGGATCTCACTTGCCGTCTCTCCAAGCCTGCCAGCTACAACTGCATCAAGGAGGCTGTCAAGAAAGCTGCCCATGGACCCATGAAGGGAATTCTGGGATACACAGAGGACGCTGTGAGTCCTGTAAACCCCAGCCTGTGAAGTCACGTTAGCGCTCTGTAGCACGAGTGTTTATTGTCTTGTTTTTTGTGCAGGTTGTGTCCTCTGACTTCATCGGCGACACCCACTCCTCCATCTTCGATGCCGGTGCTGGCATCTCCCTTAGCGACAGCTTCGTCAAGCTCGTTTCCTGGTACGTTATCGTGTACTGTGTTATAGAATTCTGCACTCTGATTGGTCAGAAAGTGCTTTCATTTCTTGGAGTTGTAATACAGTATGGCTTCCATAGTAACCGCTCAGCATCATATAAGTTGCTGAGGTATAAGAGGAATAAAACCCAGCAGTGTCACGTGACTCCTTCTGTGTTACAGGTATGATAACGAGTGCGGTTACAGCAACCGTGTCGCTGAGCTCCTGCTTTACATGCACTCCAAGGAGTAGAGGTCACGCCAACGCGATCTACGTTCCTTCTTTTCCACGCACTTAAGAGTCATAGCTGAAGCACTAGCATCCCACAACCTCTCTACAAGAACAGCTAGTCTCTGTAGTGGTCTGTGTGAGTGTGTGTGTGTGTGAGAGCGTGTGTGTGTTTGTTTCTTTCACCTGGAGGTGCTTTTTGAGTTGAACAGTGTTTGTGTCGTGTCACCCCATGAAGTGTTGCTGTAGGTGTCACCATCCTGGA
>JAOUQZ010000025.1:16022873-16035993 GCA_028564935.1 Neosilurus hyrtlii
GTGTGTGTGTGTGTGTGTGTGTGTGTGTGTGTGTGTGTGTGTGTGTGCGTGTGTGTGTGTGTGTGTGTGTGTGTGCGCGTCTTCAAGGCCATGAGATGTGATCTCAGCTCTGTGAACTCCTTTCCCTGGGCTGCTCTTGTCAGTTCTCAGCTCTACAGCGAGCGAAGCGGTCGAGTCGTCCATCTTTCACTCCGTCAGCGATCCCTGATCAACACTGTAAGCTCCTCACACACATTTCTTTTGTTGTTATCTTAAAGCTGGAGTTATGTGTGTTTTGATTGGTCATGGTGGAGTCGGAGTTGGATAATGATAATGATGTTTAGTGATGATGTGCGGTTTCATGTAGAGCTGATTGATGCTTTATAAATCCGTGTTTTTTAATCGGTGTTGTTTTCTCACGTGTATCTCTTTCACACACGTGCACTTGTTAATCTTTCATCACCAACACTTTAACTTTAAGTTCTTAGTGTGTCTTTTAAAATGTTAAAAATTACAAATGATTATAATTCATATTTTGTATTTATTTATTCTAATTCACCCTGGTTAGTAAACATTAAATTATTTGTCACTCACGGGAGTGTGTAATGCTTTTTCAGGTGCTAGCGGAGCTCACTGGATGGAGAAATCTGTCCGTTTTCATTTCCAAGCTCCAGAGCTTGTTCAGCCCGTCAGGCTGGAGGAGAAAGATTAATTAGCATGGAAGGTTCCAGCTTAGAATCTAGCTCGTAACACTTCAAAAGTAGTTGTATTATTAAAAATTAAATTTGAATATTAATCTCTAACAGAAAGCATTGCAACGTTATTGTGACGTTGTGTAAACATTATCTGATCATTATATAAACCATAATATGAACAGGAACATTATTTTTTATTCACAACGTTGTTTTGACGTTGCCAAAATGTTGCACACATCCAGGACCTCATCTATTGTGGGACAGGACTGCGCACATCCGTACTAGGGTTTTCTTTTCAGTGAATCACGCAGGTACACGCAGGAAGTTTCTGAGACTTGAAACTGTAACTGAAAAGAGCTTTAGTGCAGCGCTGTAGCAACGTTGTTGGTTCTGCGCTCTGAGGAGGTTACACCACGCCATCTGTCTGATTGTATCGTTATGGCTGCGCTGATCAGTGAGTCATCTGCACTTCTGAGAGATCATCAGCTCTGATAAACTCGCACTGTGACTTTGGCAGTGACTCACTTGCTCCGTCCGTTCGTTTTTATAAGTTTCCTTGTCTTTTATTCCTTTATTCTGGACATCAAACATGTTTTCTTTACATATCACTTCATGATTTTACGATTCACTCCCAGATTCTCTCTCTTATTCTTCCATACTTCAGGTGAGTGAATCTCAGGTCATGTGGTACAGCATCTCGATCCTGATTGGTCACAGCAAATAAAGAAGAATTTAAAATTAGTATCTTCTCACATCCATCAGCAGAGAGAGAGAGAGGAATAAGGATATATATAGAGAGAAATGAGAAATAAAGATACATCAGATACATAGATTCCACATAGATATGGGGAAAGACAGAGAGAGTGAGCAAAACAGGAAGAAAGAAATTAAGAAAGAAAGAGATGGAGAAAGCAGTTTAGTGAAAGACAGAAAGAAACAAAGAACTCAGACAGAGAAGAGAAAAAGGAAGAAGGACAGAAGGTCAATAGATAGATTTATATATGGAGGGAAATCAGACAGAGTGAGTGAAAGAGAGAGATTGAGGGATTTTATTGATTGACAGACATAGAAAGAGAAGGAGAGAGAGAGCGAGAGAGAATGAGAGACTGATAGACAGAGAGGATGGTGGGTGGCGGGTGTGCTGCTCTTCAGAGCTGCTGTGAGATCGGGGTGTTACATTCCACGGTTGGGTGAGTGTGTGTGGAGGGAGGACACAGCTGGGCTCTGTGTTCCTCAGCAAACACACTACTGATGCCCTCAACCTGCCACACACACACACACACACACACACACACACACACACATACACACAAACACAAACACTATCTCCAACTCCAGTCTCATTAACCTTTAGTACTGGCGGGTTTACACTGCAGCTGGGAGGCTAACAAGCTAACACATAATGGAATCGTACAGCCTCAGGTTTAGCATCGAGCTCTACAGTCGATCTGAGTCACACAGTCACACTGAGCATAGCCACTGTACATTAGCATCGCAGCTCCAGTTCTACACTAAAGTATTAATCCAAACACATGTAATTGCTGGACGACATTCACGTTCTGTTCATTTTAATGAGTTTAAAATACAGTTGTCGACATTATGCTGCAGGAAATCTGGCTATTCACAGCTACCAGCACAGACTTTGTACACAACGCTAAATGAGCGTACAGTTGTTTATCGTAAGCGCTCAATGATTCCATACACACACGCGACACTTATTTTTAATCCGCTCTAAGACTGAGTTATGGTTATGGGAACAGACCAAAGGGCGCACGCTCGTCAGCCTAATTAGCGTCATTCCCCGATATCAGATCTTAGCGTATCTCCAGGGAGTGCTATATCTCCTCCTTCAAGAGTTTTCTAAAAGCTTGCACAAGTAAAAGTTATTTTAAGTGACATTTTTGTTGTTGTGTTTTTTTTTTTCAACAGCAGGAAAATTAAGAACTGTTTTTGAAGTATTTATCGCCGCAGATGCCACCACGGACCTCGTGCTATTTATTGAGTTACGGTTATCTCACATAAACAACTCGGACACAAACATGGCGCTGAGTCTTTTTCTGTCAGAGAGTTTACAAAATAATGACTTCCTGATCAGATAGAAAAGACAGGAAGCTCATGACTGGAGGATCACATGCTGCTTGGTAGCACACAAATCATTTATACTACTGTGAGGTCTAATCTGATTGGTCAGAAATGGTGCATTAGGAGTTTTAAGAGAAGCTTTAGCTGTAACAGGGTGTAACCCGCCTTCGCCGAAGGTGAGTCGGCTGAGATGGGCTCCAGCCTCCCTGCGACCCTAAAAGGATTAAATGGTCCTGTAAATAAATGAGTGAAAGTACAGTGAGTCAGTGATGAGTGTGAAATAAACTTCTTTAAAGTACCGTCTGATACGTCTTATGATACAACTGTGACTCCTCGCCATGACTTATTATTATTATTATTATCATTATTATTATTATTATTATAGTATTATTATTATTATTATTACAGTATTTTGAGATTTCTCTCAATGAGATTCAGTCCTCGATTAGAGCAGGAAATAAAGAACAGAACCTGGAAGGAAACATGATCACACACCCATTTGAATCTCCCAAAGGGCGAGTTAATGAGCTGATGAGCTCTATGTAAACTCATAACACACATCACATGCTAGACTAAAACTTGTGCTGTGTGTTGGAGGGGAAGTCGATCAGACACAGAGTTTAGAGCACAATAAAAGGAATTAATTCCTAAAATATTAAAAGGCGCTAGCTCTTCATTGTAACTGTGAACCCGTGAGAACTTCGCAGCTCGTAACTAGTTAACAGAAAAAAGAGCAAAACCTTTCCTAAGCCAGATTTCTGTTTCCTACATCGGTATACGGATCAACAGACGACGTCCAGCTCAACAGTTCTGTCTTTTCCTTTATTAATGTTTGTTTAATAAAAACACAGAGGCACGAGAACATTGAAGAAACGTACATCTAAAGGACACAAAGACGCAGAAACATAATGAGATTTTAAAAAGCTGTGAGCAGCGAGCGTCAGCATAAGTTCCTCACTCATCAGTTCTTTCAAAAAAGCTGTTCAGAAATAAATAACTGAGCTAAATTGTGAGAATTCGCACGTGATTTAAACTGTCATTCATGTATAAAACCGGGACAGTCATACGAGCTATAGTCGAGGGTCATGGTATCGAATCAGCATAAATTTACAGTAACTTTAATTAACCTTTTTTTGTCTTCTGCTCGTTTCGCAAAATCAGACGTCTCCATGTTTTACAGGGGAAAAACCCCCATCTGTATTACTGCTAGAAATTTGTACACAGAACCTTTAAGATACAAACAGGAGAACGCTTGAGGCTTCTAGACTTATTATGTAGACTTGGTGGGGTGTTTCTGTATGGAGTTTGCATGCTCTCCATATGCTTGCCTGGGTTTCATCTGGGTACTGCAGTTTTCTCCTACAAGTCCAAAGGACATGTACATTAGGCTAACTGGCTGTGCCTCTAGTTGTGAGTGTGAGTTGTTAATTCTTTTGGAAGTGAGATGGAGAACCATTCAAACTGCGGACCTTCTAAAACTCAGGAGGGAATCCGCATGCGTCCATCAGAGTGTGTGTGTGTGTGTGTGTGTGTGTGTGTGTGTGTGTGTGTGTGTGTGTGTGTGTGTGTGCGTGTGGGTCAGGGATTCCCCTGATGAGATTGTCATTGTTCCTCTGACGGCATTTGAATGTTTTTCTCCCCCTCTCCTCTAACAAAAGCAATAGAATAATCCAACGGTATGGTACAATGAGGGAGGGGGAGGCGAGGAGGTGAGGGGTGGGGCAAGAGGGTAAAGAGTTAAAGAAATTAAGGGGGGGTTGAACCCTGCGGGGCAGAAGGGGTGGGTGTGTAGGGGGGTGGTAATTGTTGTGTGCAGGTCAGGTTGTGTGTTTTTTCAGCGGTGAAGGAAGTTGAATGACTGGACGAATGGGAGTGAACGAGGGGTGGATAGAGAAAGGGAGAGAGAGAGAGAGAGAGAGAGAGAGGTTTACTGCCACTCTCACACTCCCTTAGGACTACTCACACAGCTGACTCTCTGAGTGTTCGGGAGAGTGACTTCCACACACACTCACACTCAGCGTCCCAGCCATGGACAGTCCCAACCCGACTGCGTCCCTCTTCGGACATGACGGACCTATAGCACTCTCCGGATTTTAATCTTGGAGTTTTGGATTATTTATTTATTCTGCAAGCATAATTTATTTGAAGAGGACGACATGCACACGCGAGCCCAGTCCCGCAGCTGTGACAATTACCTGAACATAAAGGTGAGACACGCTGCGTCATGTCTCGCCGTATTTAAACGCAAAAGTGTATGAGTGTGTGTTGCGGTCCTGAGTACTACTAGTACTGTTGTTTAGGTCCAGTTAGGTGTGTGTGTGTGTGTGTGTGTGTTGTAAAAAGTAAGAAAATAATGTATAATGACATAGAAGGACTTTTCCTCAATGTACTGAATGTGATTATGGAAGATTTGTGAGCCTGATTACACATAAAAATAGAATTAATATCTAATAAATGTATCATTTATTAATCCTGGAACTTCTAATCAGATACTAATAATTTATACTGATATACCGTACTGTATAACTTCATAATGGTCGTCTCATATTTTTCATAGAGAGAGAGAGAGTAAGAAGACTGCTGTGCTTCTGCTTTCATCTCAAAATCACAAACCATGTTGACTACCTAGGGAACCTACTCCCACATACCTGACAAGGGATAGTGATAATAATATCATATTAAATATCACAATATATACAGATTAACTGATTATCAGCACATACCTAAGGGAGAGATGCCGCAAAGCTACCTTAACACAACAAGACTACCCCAACACTGCCTCAGCACTGCCTCAACGATACCTCGACACTGCCACAACGCTGCCTCGACACTACCTCAACACTGCCCCCAGCACTTCTTAAGCTTGTTTAAACGCATCTGCAGAATAAATGAACACATCATAAAGGTAATAATGTAATTCTGAAGTTTTGTCTCTCAGCGGAGAGCAGAGCTCATTCCTTTCCTTTCATGAAGCGCTTCAGGCATTTCGTCAATTATCATGTGAATGGAGGGGGGGTGTATCGAAACTTCCTGTCATTCACAGATACAACACGTCTGAGGGTTTTAGTCGCTGTGTATGTTTTATATCCCAATATTTTCACAGCAGGTAGATCAAACACTGATAAAATCAGTTAAATATTCTAATTATAGAATTAAAGAAAGACACACAGACACTCACTCAATGCATGGAGGTCCTTTGACTGACAAGCACCCCTGGGACAACAT
This sequence comes from Neosilurus hyrtlii, assembly GCA_028564935.1. Taxonomy (NCBI): domain Eukaryota; kingdom Metazoa; phylum Chordata; class Actinopteri; order Siluriformes; family Plotosidae; genus Neosilurus; species Neosilurus hyrtlii. The sequence continues at coordinate 16,028,855 of JAOUQZ010000025.1, forward strand.
GGGGGTGGAGCTTATGCTAAATTTGTCCAGCCAATTACAAACCTGATACAGCTAAAATTCCCTGGTTTGATTAGGAGCTAACACAGCACTAACATTACTGAGCAGCCAGTTTGCTTCAACAGCGGGGTTATGTACATTATCTGATATTGTGTACTGTAGCTAAACAGCTGTAAAGTCATGCTGAAGATATTTTAAATAAGTTTTAAGCTCCGCCCATTTTAGGAATTAAAATGTAACGCAATTTATATTTTAAGCATTTTGACGCCATGTGTACAAGCACAGCGTTGTGAACCTGAATAAGCATCTGTTCTGATTATTGCTGTGTGTTTGTACCTTCATAATGTGTGTGCTGCTCAATCCATCACATATTAAAGGCACTTTATCTCTCTCTCTCTCTCTCACACACACACACACACACACACACACACACACACACACACAGCACTCCATCTTTCAGCCTTTGTTGCTTGCTTTCCTCTGGAGAGAGCGTACACTCTATCCACTCACACACTCCCATCTGAAACCTTCACAAACACACACACACACACACACACACACACACACACACACACACACACACACACACACGAAAGCCAACACCACAATAGTCACTGAAGTGCTACTTGAGTGCGAAGTGGATCCTTCAATCAAAAAGCCGTAATAGTCTCCACCGGTGCTATGGTCGTATAGCAAGAGTTAATTGCAGTCCGTGTATGGTGAGTGAAGACAGAGGGGGCGGAGTCTTCTCTAAAAATGCTCTCCTAAACATCTGACACCTTGGACGTGTATATGAGTGTGTACATTGTGGCCAATCAACCAATATTTTAATTAAAGAAAGAGAAACTACGCTTATTGTGAAACTCATCTTTTCTCGTCTTTGATCTATTTGGGTCAGGGCTATTATTTTGGTTGTCGAGGCAACAGGCCACACCCCTAATGGAAACAGAAGTTTCAGCCCTTTGAAGCTGACAAAACTGCTGTTTAAAACACCTTGGATTCTGATTGGTCCAACAATGTTGATTCATTTCCTGTAAACCCAACAAATCTCAGATTGAACTGGAAATGATCGTTTCTATAGTAACAGCTCAGTCTCAGGGATGTGTACAATGAACATTCTACGCTGGGGAAAAGTTTTTAGTGTTTATGGAAGGAATCTGCAGTGTCAGTGTCCATCCATCCATTGGCCAAACCGCCTAATAAAGAAAGGCTGGAGCCAATCTCAGCCAACTCTGGGCGAAGGTGGGGTACACCCTGAACAGCTCACCAGACCATCCCAGGGCCAACACACATGTAATCATTCAAACGTAAAAGGCAATTTAGAAGAGCCAATTAGCCTAATGTGCACATCTTTGGACTGTGGGAGGAAACCAGAGTACCCAGAGGAAACCCACGCAAACATGGGGAGAACATGCAGACAGGTGAGGGGGATGTGATAACCACTACACCACCGTACTGCCCTCTCTGTAGCCTATGTTTCTTTTAACTGTAATAAAAAGAAAAAGGGTAACAGAAAGATTGGAGAGAGAACTGCTGTAACACAACAGAACAGGACCAGTTAGTAGTTGCTCAGGACATGAAATTTAACAGGAAATGGATAAAATGCATAGCGTTCTTTATTAAATATCATCAATAAAAACAGCCGCGACACTGAGTATTTTACTGTAATTGCACTGCATGAAGATGTTTATTCCTGATTTATGAGAGCTGGTGTGCTTTCCTACACTTTCTTTGGCCCTGCCTTCGGAAATTGTCTCTAATTCCAGGGACTTGAAGTGACTTTTTGTTTCCACGCTGCAGTGAAAAGCTCTATCACTCGGTCGCTTTCATTGATGTCGTTCTCACGTTACTCTGAAACAGCGTAGAGAGTCATGGACTGCTGGAGGTCTGGAGTGCACCGGCTTTGGGTTTCTGACCCCCTGCATCCACCTGCTGATACGGAGAACCTTCTAGAAAGGCAAAGAGATGTAGGACAACATTTGGAGAGAGAGATGAAAATAATAACTTTTTGCACAGGATCAGAACATATGTTTGAAGTTGGAATGACTTTTTTTTTCTAGTTCTCACGTTGAGAGAGAGCGGCTACGAGTAAAAGCAAATCACTGACCCTCAAAAAATTTAACTATTAATGGCGAGATAACTGTCCAATCAAAGACCAGGTGACCATGACAACCAGAGTGTTCGAGAAGGTTCCTCCGCATCCCTCAGTTGCTGAGATGGGACGTGTTTGGGGTGATTAATGTTGGAGAGAATCATGTGTTCATATCCTCATCTTAAAACATCTGTGCAGGACCCTTCTGTTCAGAAATTCAGTATAATTTACTTCTGAAGAGATTTTGGACCAAATATGTATGTATGTACACAGTGACCCAATAAAACCTCTCACATCTCAAAATGAAAAAGAAATCGGTAATCAAATGTCTTACACTCATGAAACTTTATTTGTTTGGATGGAAGTGAAGGTTTCAAGATTCTCTTTGCATTTTCTTCAAGAAATGCCTCCAGTTAAAACATGCTTCCGCACAGAACTGTCCGAGACTGCACCGCCTCAGTGCTTCAGAATTCTGAGGTGTACGAGCGCTCTTCTGTTCAAAGCTGAACCTGCTGCTCTGAAATTCTCAGCCTACTGCAAGGTCTCCGATCTGGAAGGTTTCGGTTCTGTGGAATACTGAAGCATCTTTAAAAGGCCGTCTGTGCAGGAACCACAGAGCGGTTGTTTGTGTAGAATGTTTCAACAGCGGACACTCAGTTTGCTCCCGACAACGCCATGTTGCTGATTGAGGACGGTTTGGCTACCATCAGACCTTAGCTCCGCCTCTCCGGGCTCGCTAAGCTTCATGTGTACAAATAATAACTTGCTTCTCTTTAATCTTTTTTGTTGCTGTTTACCTTTTAAATCTGGGCGGTGTTCTTGGGTTACTATGTAGAATCATGTGAGTGTTTCATTCCGAATTTCGGGTTTTGTGGCGGAAGATCAGTTCTAGAGTTCTGCCGAGCACCATGAAGTCAGGAAGCTCTGGAAACATCAGATGCTCTTGTAACCAATCACGGTTTCTAGATTCCTGAAGACGACCCGCTGTGTCAGAATGTTGAACAGATCTCCTGTAGATGTCCCACACTGTTTAATTTTTAGGAGTTCTAGAATTCTGAAAAGATCCAGAACGTGTGTGTGTGTGTGTGTGTGTGTTTGTGTAACATCAGTGAATAACCATTTGGTGTTTTGACTGATTATTTGAGGTTAAAGGTCAGTGGGATGTACAGGCATTTCCCCGATTCTGTAAACATCTTTGTGATCAAAGTGGGTTCTGCGTGTGTGATTCTCATCCGCGGCACCAGCAGAACCCAAGAACAGCTCTTAGAGATACTTTAAGATACGTAGCGATGACTTTCCTGCCATTGTTTTTCTTCCTCCAGTAAACCGCACTGAGTTTCCGTTCTCCCTGTGGCATGCATTTCAGCACTCACACACACGCACTCACGTTATACCAAACACACTCAGTTAAAGTGTGAGAATCTCAGAACTTTTGTCTCAGGGTCACGATGTCAAAGTTAGTCGACTCAGAGTCATCACTTCGAGAGTCAGACCAAGTCGACTCAGATTGTTCTCGTTCAGAATCCAGACGAGATAAATCAGATTCATCTCAACGAGACTTGAATCGACTCAGTTTTCACTTTGAGATTCCAGGTGCCTCGAATCAGAGCTGTCAGCTTCCCTAAAACACTTGTATGAACCCAACCTTTGGTTCATTGTCAGAGCTGGGGTCAGAGGTCACGGCCCGTGCGGCAAAAAATTCCGGAAAAATCAGACTTTCCACCCTGGCTGTGTTATTGTCCAGACCATGACGTCACTTGACAGGTGTTTCCTCTGACATGAGCTGAGTGTACGGGACAGGGCCTGCAACCTCCTGACATCCTACCGTGCGCGCGGGTGTGTGTGTATGTGTGTGAACATGTATTCAACCCGCTTGTCTCCCAGGAGGGGTTGGAAAGTCAGTGCCAGTCACGTTGTACATCGCCAAAACAAATAGAATGATGTAACGAACTTCTTTTGATTCAGTATTTACAATAATACACCCGTCTGTCACATCGTTTATCCTAATACCACTGTTAATAATATTAAATCAAAGTGAATGCAATTAGCATAAAAACATTTATTCATTCATTTTCTGAACCGAGGGCTGAGTACACCCTGGACAACTCGCCAGGCCATCGCAGGGCAGAAGCGTAAAAACATTTACATAAAATATTTTTAGTCATGATAGACCACAGAAATCATAAATTCCCACTGCTGGATAATAGCTAAAACTCAGGTTATTTTGTTTCTACCTTTTATGTTTCCATGCTTGGTTATAGTATTGAATTCAGCTGTACTGTTCAACATCCAATTAAATTCCGCCAATTAAAACCACTGGAACATCCCGTTTCATGAAATGCACATCCGAATTTCTGTCCTGTTCCACGTCACTTAAAAGTAGAAGTAGTTTATAACAGTGTGTTTGTGTGTGTGTGTGTGTGTGTGTGTTAGGACTCAGAATCGTTAGACAGCTGTATCCAGAACACTCTGTCGTCAGTGTACGCTCCGTTCGGGGCGACGGCGTCCACGGTGCTGCTGCAGCTCTTCAGTGTGGTGGAGCGTCAGTACGGAGGTGACGGCCTGCGCTGCCTCATCGACTTCCTCCTGCCAGCCAAGAGGATCTTACACACCATCCAGAAAGAGAGCTGTGTGAGTACACACACACATGCGCACACACACATGTACACACATTAACATGTATATGTCCATATGTACATATGATAATATATCAGGAAATACACTGTGAAAATAGCTGCAACCTTTATTATTGCTTTGTTAAATGCTACATAGAATGTACAAGCCCTGCCCCAAGGGGCGGGTCTTTCTCTACAGTAGTATTTCATTAACAGTAAACATGGGTTGTTGCTGTGGGTCATGTGATCATCTATATGCCGTTAGAAATCCTCCATATCGGGAAATAAAATCCTTCTTTTTATTTCGCTGGTATTTAAGGTCGCCTCACAGCAATAAGGATCTGGAGTCCAGTCCCGGGCTCGGCGAGTTCATTTCTGTGTGGAGTTTGCATGTTGTGAATGTTTTATGAGGACCATGTGTAGTTACCTTCAAATAAAGTCCTAGCACCTTATTAATGTTTAAAAGGGCAGAGTTTGTACAGAATGTTGCATTAAAATGAAAAACAGTGAGTCGTTCGCATGATGTCGGTTTGTGGTGTGGGCGTGGCCAAGGTTTCTGTAACTGCATGTTGCAAAATTGCCTTTGTTCTAGCAACCTATATCTGGGAGGTGTAATCCTGACCACTTAGGGGATTTAGGAAATCTCTAAACGTCCTTTAAATTTGGGCTTTTAATATTATTAATTTAATGCTTTAATTCTGGGTGTTACTCATCTTTTTTAGTAGAGCTGCTCCGTCTCCAGCTCTTTCTTTCTTTTTTTATTCCTCAAAATCTTTTTTACAGCACCAGTTTCCATACCAGACATGACTGATGATTCAGATTTAGGGATTTTAGCTGTCAGAAGGTAAAAACCGTAGCATATACACACAGGCGTTGAGGAATTATAATAAAATTGTTACATACATAAGTTTTCCTCTGTTTTTGTCACTCAGGTGCGATTTAAAGGCCTGCTGCTGTACCATGAGGGCTGGCCCCTGTGCATTCACGAGAAGGTGGTCCTGCAGCTTGCGCCCTTGCACAAAGTGCGCCTGAGGCAGGGCGACTTCTACTTGCAGCTGGTGCCTCTGGGTCGCAAGGCCGTCAAGCTGGTAATAAAATGCCTGGCGCGGAGCGGGCGTGCCCTGGCCGAGATCACTGTGCCTGAAGGAATGTACCCCCGAGTCTTCACCGCCGACTTCCTGCAGGATGTGACACGTGAAAGGAACCTGCAACCCCTCCAGAACTGCCTACTGAGCACAGGTGCTGCCGTCTACCGAACCCCCTGGAGGAACGTGGTGAACCCAGTGTGTGTGAGGAACGCCAACGAGGGCATCATGCAGCCGGGCGCTCTGAGCATCGGCCACCTCGGGACGTGCAGCACACACGGATCCACGGGGACGTTGGACAGCCGACGGAGCTCCAGGGACTCTCTGGTCTCCCAGGGAGCCGAGTCCACGGCGTCCGAGCCGCTCCTGAGGCGCAGAACCGAGACATGCAAAAACGCTGAGGAAGAACCTCAGAGCCCTGGAACCGATGCAGAGGGCATGGGAAGGAGAGCAGGAAATACCAAGAGTCTGTCCTTCAGCACGGATCTTAGCACACCGAGACGCCGCCAATCCAGGGACTCGATTGCTTTCGAGACACGACGACTGTTTCGTAAGTCATACATGGAAGCTTTACAGAACCCCATGAACCTCGGCTCAAGCTCTGAATCGGTCCCGGAGGAAAGCAGCGAGCCAGCGGTCGAGGTCGAGACCAGGCCAAGATGCGATTCAGACACTCACACAGCGAGGCGAGGATCCCTGCAGCGCCGCCTCTCGCCCCTCCTCCCGCTGCAATGCAGCATCAGGTCCGATAGGCGCTCCAAGTCTCTGGAACGGTCTGGAAAAGGCTCGGTTAAAGCTCACCGAACGCGATCATCCTCGGGCGAGGGATCTCCCAAGAAGCTGATGAACGGCTACACGATACGCTTCGGCAGACTCGACCTTGAGATGGCGTTTTACAGTGCTGAGAGGCGGGGCAGCAAAGGAGACTCAGGTAGATACAGTTTCACAATATTGCTACAGCAATGATTAATGTGTTAACATTTTAAAGTAATTTTATTTCGTTTTGTTTAATGCAGAGGGGAGGAGTGAACACCTTCACCAGCGTATGGGCTCAGAGTCGTGCTCTCATAGTCGTGCTCTCATACGTATGGGCTCTCACAGTTTTGTTTTATTTATTACAAAGTTTTGGAGCACCTGCTGTGTGCAGGAGTGTGTCGAGTGTATTTTACGGTTCATTAAGGTGTGTCTGCATCACCAGATGTCCCGTTTCGATTCTGTGTAGCCTCGGGCTCTGAAAACCTGCTCTCATGTTTCTGGACGGCGCAGTGTGTAATTATCAACTGCAGTGTGTTCTGATTAATACACGACTCACTTTCTTACACGCCACGGGGGTGGGGGGGGGGGGGGGGG
>JAOUQZ010000025.1:16042611-16049768 GCA_028564935.1 Neosilurus hyrtlii
TGGCTCACACCCATCAGCGTTGAGTGTACTGTATATCTTCTTCTCCATTTGTCACATATTTTCACCGAAGTGTGTCCTGGGGCGTCTGAGACCAGGCTTGTCCTCACTTGTACTCGGAGCAGAGATGAGGATCTGCAATCAGACAAGCATGCAGCCCGCTGTCAAAACTCGAACGCTGACGAACCTCAGCGCGTTTTCCATAGCCCTCGGTAATCCCGTCAAATCAGCGTCATGCTGACTCGTACACGTCTCACACGCCGTTACCGTGCCGCTTCATAACGCGTTCATGTAATAATAAACTGTTCGTTCACTTGCGTCATGTTCAGTCATCTGGTGAGCACTGATGTGTTTGTTTTTTTTCATGCAGGCTGCTCTGCCAAACGCACTTTACTCCGTTTTGTTTCTCTCGGACAAAGAGGCATCCGTCAAGCTCGAGAGAGATTTCTCCGTTCCAGTGAGTATATTCATGTGCATTCATGTTGCTATATAACCACCTAGAGGTGATTTTACAGTCGAAGAAGAAGAGAGACGAGTGGAGCAATCACAGAACAACATGAAAACATGAAATAAATGATAATAAACAATAAAAGTGATCACTCATAACCAATCAGCAACTAACCCCACCCACAAATCCCATTACTCTCTTTCTAGCTAACAGGAAAGGGGTATAGAAAGTTCCGGTACTTATCACAGACATTCTCTCCAGTCCAGAGGAAGAAAAAAACAGAAAGATAGAGATGAAAAGACAGTTAAAAGCAAGAGATCAAAAGGTAGAGAGTGATGACTACAGAGAGAGATATATATATATATATATATTTATATATATATATATATATATATAGAGAGAGAGAGAGAGAGAGAGAGAGAGAGATTAAAGAGAAATACAGAGATGAAAAAACCAGAACAGAATGAGAATAAATAAGAGACAGATAGAAGTAAATAAAAAGATATAGAAAGAAAAACAGATAAAAATAGATAAAGACCGAGATATAAACAAAATGAATACAGAGAGAGAAATAAATGACGGAGATATTAAAAAGAGATGAGAGAGGTTTCTTTTATTCTGCTGAATTACAGAGGGAGAGGGTTGTAACGTGTGTGTGTGTGTGTGTGTGTGTGTGTGTGTGTGTGAGTCAGTGTGAAGTGTTAACTTCTCTGAAAGCTCTACTGAAGCACATCGACTCGTCTCAGCTCACACGAGACCTGGACGGCACTTTCCCCTACAACCATCATCACTACATCCAGTTCAAACAGGTACACACACATGCACACAGACAGACAGACAGACACACACACACACACACACACACACAGACAGTGAACGTTGATGTGTTGCGCAGAAAATGGAGCAGTTTTGCGGCAGCTGCAGCACGGCGATCTCGTCTCTGCGGAGGTCTATAGACGTCCTGAACAGCAGCTGCAACCAGGACACAGTGAAGGTCAGAGGTCATGAGGTCACATGTACATACAGAAAATACATTTCCTATTTATAAAAGTCCATTTATGACAAAATGAACTGTATAGTAAATAATCAAAACAATTATTGTGTGTGTGTGCGCACGCGCATGTGTGTGTATAGGAAGTGTCGGAGACAATCAGCCAGCAGAGGAACCTGATGAAGTGTGTGTTGGAGGATTCACAGCTGAACCGGCTCAGGCTGGAGGGAGGAACTTTTCTCGCACGCGTCAGGAAAGAGGAGACGAACGAAACTGAGAGTTACAGGTACAACACACACACACACACACACACACACACACACACACACACACACACATCATCACACACATCATACACACACATCATACACACACATCATACACACACACACACACACACACATCATCACACACATCATACACACACATCACACACACACACACACACAGACACATACACATCACACACCCATACACACACACACACACACACACACACACACAGACACATACACATGACACACATCATATACACACACACACACACACACACACACATCATACATCACACACACACACACACACAGACACATACACATCACACACCCATATACACACAGACACATACACACTCACACACACATCATACATCACATAGACACACATGCACACCCATACACACACATCATACACGCGATACACACACATCATGCATACACATTCACACTTCATACACACACAGACACACACATCACACACACACATACACTTACAGACACACACATCATACACACACTCACTGCATCATGGTGATGTTAATTCTCTGGCGTGTACGTTAACGCAGGGATGCAGTGGATGCAGCGTGTACACTCTACAACCAGATGGACGAGGAGGTTCATAAACTCGTCATCCTCTCCAACAAATCCCTTCATCAGCTGGAGAACCTTCTGGAACTGCGCACCTTTCAGGAGGAGAGCGAGCGGGTGAGACATACTGAACAAATTACCACACAGACTTTAACCTCCTGTAATCATGAGTGAGATTCACCGGAGGAATAAAGTTCAGCTGAGCTGCGTCAAAACAACTGAGATTAAAGAGAGAGAGAGTTACTGAATTACACACGAGACAGAATGGAGCTGTTCGGTGTGTGTGTGTGTGTGTGTGTGTGTGTGTTTGTGTGTGTTAAAATAGTTCCTTAGTTGGAACTCAGTTTGTAATTGTTATAGAAATACTAATCATACTTTATCTCCATCATATCTGCTTTTATGCCTCAGATGTAGTTTAACTGTGTTTGGAGGATTATATTTGGTGTGTTTGTAGATGTAGTTTGGTATGTTTTAGGTGTTTGTAGTAAGCTGTGTTTTTGGATGTAGTTTTGGGTTTTTTCGATGTTTGTAGTGTTTTTAGATGTAGTTTGGTATGTTTTCGATGTTTGTAGTAAGCTGTGTTTTTGGATGTAGTTTGGTGTGTTTTTTGATGTTTGTATTTTGGTTTGTTTGTGGATGTAGTTTGGTGTGTTTTTGTTGTTTGTAGTAAGCTGTGTTTTTGGATGTAGCTTTGTGTGTTTTTTTGATGTTTGTAGTTTGAAGTGTTTGTAGATGTAGTTTGGTATGTTTTCGGTGTTTGTAGTAAGCTGTGTTTTTGGATGTAGTTTTGGGTTTGTTCGATGTTTGTAGTTTGTAGGGTTTTTAGAAGTAGTTTGGTGTGTTTTTGATGTTTGTAGTAAGCTGTGTTTTGGGATGTAGTTTGGTGTGTTTCTTTGATGTTTGTATTTTGGTGTGTTTGTGGATGTAGTCTGGTGTGATTTCGATGTTTGTAGTAAACTGTGTTTTTGGATGTAGGTTCGTGTGTTTTTTTGATGTTTGTAGTTTGGTGTGTTTTTGGATGTAGTTTGGTGTGTTTTTTCGATGTTTGTAGATTGGAGTGGTTTGGTTGTAGTTTGGTGTGTTTTCGATGTTTGTAGTTTGGATGTTTTAGATGGTTGTTTTTAAATGTTTGTAGGTTGGAAGAAGGTAGGTTAGTAGGTTTTTATTTAATGTTTTTATTGTATTTTGGACAGATTAAGCGTTGGTTCAGTGTGGAGGCAGAGAAGAACTTGGCTCCACTGGACTCTCTCAGTTTTACCCTCAGCTCCCTGAAGGAAATGAGGCAGAGTCTGGAGCAGTTCACCGAGGAGGCTGCAGTAAGAGTTCCCCATATCGTGGTTACAGTAACAAGATACAGATACACAGAGATGCAGCTTTAGTTTGTAGAAATGGTGGATCTTCTCTTTAACTTCAGCGTTACGGTGTGTTTATGTGTGTGTGTGTGTTTCATGTTCCTCTGCTCAGCTCCAGCAGAAGCAGGCCGCGGCATTGACGCAGGACCCTAGACAAGTGACCGGTTCCACATTACTGGAGCTTAAGCAGCACATGACCTCCATCATTCAGCGATCACACACACGCAGGACCGAACTGGACATCCTGATCAACCTCTATGAGTTCTACGACTCGGTAAACACTCACTCCGAGTTTATTATAGACAGCTACACAGTTACTCACCGTAGTGATGGACTTCAATTAGTATGGAACAAAGGAGGGATGAATGAAGGTGTAGAAGTATAAGAAAGTATGAAAAGTTAAATCAGATATGTAGATTTGAATCCTTTTGCCAACTTTCATGACTTTACAATAAAAGATGTAGCTGTAATAAAATTAGTAATGTGTACCAGGGCACCAGGTCGCCCCCAAGGACCACATAAGTCGCCCGCAGGCCTGAACCTATCAAACTGGTAGCTTTTCGTATGACTCAGTAACCATGAAGTAGCCCTCAGTTTCAAAAAGGTTGGTGACCCCTGATCTAGGAGGAAAGTGCCATCTACCTTCTTCCACATACATGAGCTTACAAACCTCTTCCTGATTGATTATTAAAACAGCATAAATTCGAGGGATTAAACATAGCCAGTGATTTAAAGTCTTTAACCAGGCAAGTCCTAACTGAAGGAATCACATGGTCCTCTCGCAGGCTCAGCAGTGGATGACACACTGTGAGGAATATTTCAAGCATCTAAATTTGGAAGAGAACATCACAAGCTTCTCATCTGAAGTTCTCCAGACGTTGCAGGACTACCACAGCGAGGCCACCAAGTTCTCCCTGGAGAACTTCAGCTCTCTGAACAACACGGTGGCTACGCTGGACAGCCCCCGTCAGCTCCATCATTGGAACCACGTCTGGATGAAGTGCCAGGAGATCCGGAAACAGCTGGAGGAGGCGTTAGAGAGAGCGTCAGCGCGAGAAGAACCCATTTCTGAGTCTTCTCTAACCGCTGACCTTTCCAAACCCGGCGAAATACCTGCCAATCACGTGGATCTGCAGTGCACCGAGATCACGGGTTCTCTTCCTGATATTAAACACAACTTTGATTTCGAGAATGAGAAACCGCACTCGGCGGGTCCGTTCTCAAAAAGCGAGTCTCCTTTCAGATCTTTCCTTTTCCCTAACGAGAGAGACAAACTCTGTCCATCGCCGCTGGACGACACTGACAGCGACTGTACCATCGACTCCTCGTATTCCTGTCACTCAGAACCTGGCCCCAGGCACCGCAGGCCTCCGCTAAAGAAGATGATGAAGAAGACGGTGAGCTCCGAGCTCTCTGGACACCACAGCTACCTGGGGGTTTACATCAAAGGGCTGGAGCTTAGCAACAACGCCTGCATGGAGAAGACGCTGATGCAGATGCCACACATGAAGAGTCCAGTGCTGGCACGGAGCAGGAGCCTCCCATCACCCTCCCTAAATCAGGGACGACCAGGAGGTGCTGAGAACAAGAGGCACAGCAGGTGGGACATACACACACACACACACACACACACACACACAGGGAAGGAATGTAGATGGATGAAATGAGTTTATTACAAATTTTTATTCCATGCAGTAAAATCCAGCACATCATGGACGAGATGATCTCCACAGAGAGAGAGTACGTGCGTTCGCTCTCCTACATCATGGAGCACTACTTCCCGGAGATGGAGAGGCCGGACCTGCCGCAGGACCTCCGAGGAAAGCGCAGCATCATCTTCGGAAACCTGGAGAAGCTGTGCGACTTCCACAGCCAGTACTTCTTGAAGGATCTGGAGCAGTGTGTACACTCGCCGCTTTCCGTCAGCACCTGCTTCCTGAGACACGTGAGTCCCCACAAAACATTCGCCATCGCAAACCTCTTCCTGTTTCTGGAGCCTTCTACATCCAGCATGCATCACAGGAATGTGGGAGTGTGTTGGGAAGGCTGTTAAACGTGTGTGTGTGTGTGTGTGTGTGTGATTAACAGGAGGACCAGTTTGGAATGTACGCTCTGTACAGTAAGAACAAACCTCGCTCCGATGCTCTGCTCACCAGCCATGGCAACGCTTTCTTCAAGGTGAGACACACTTTTCTGTGGTGTCATGTAAAAAAAACCACTCAGGTACATAATAAAGACGGTGTCGTGCTATTAGAGGGTGTATAACGGTATGGAAGTGTTTATTATTTGGTTTATTGATATTTTTATCCTGGTCAGGGTTAGGGGGGATCCGTAGATGGCCATTTTGTATTTTATATTGTTCAACTAAACACAAAATATATATATATATATTTTAGGGGAAAAAAGCTGTGTAAAGAAAGTGTGTGTGTGTATGAGATCTTTTGTTCTGTCTTCATTTTTACCAAAACACCTGCTGTTTATCGTAACTCGCTGTGTGGACACATCAGGGTTCAGACTCATCAAGGAATTTCAAAATTATTATGGAATTATAAAATATCTACATTTACTACATTGCCGTCTACCATCCAGATGGCAGAGATAGGCTTCAGCCTCCCTGTGACTCTAACAGGATTAAGCGGTTCAGCTAATAAATGAATAAATTCATGTTTGCACTTTGTTGAAATGGAGAAATTGTTACATTTTGTCCTAAAAACATCTACAGACTAGTAAATTAAGCTCGCAGGAAAGAAAGGGGGGTGTTTTAGAAAATACTGCATCTGTTTTTTGTCTCGGCACATTTTCCCATTCATTATAGATCATTAAAGGAAAGTTCAGCTTTTTATCAGTGAAAGTCAGAGAAGCTAAAATACACCGAACGATGACGTCTGTGGAAAAATCTACAGCGCTCTCCTCTTCAGCCGCCCCATGGAGGTCAGATCAGAACTGATAATAATTATGGCTCAGAGTGTTTTGGAATGCAGGATCATCAGGAACGTCGCTGATCACCTGCTGAATCGGAAAAACGTGAACCTGAGTGCCCTCGCATGTAGCGCCTGGTTACAGACATACAGTACACAAAACACCTCATTCTGTGATCTAATCCCAAGAGCTCTCCTAAGAGAAGGATTCATCAGGGGATTGCATATTCTCCTCGTGCTTCTGGGGGTTTCTTCGGGGTACTCTGGTTTCCTCCAACAGTCCAAAGGTCTGTGGTCTCCTCTAAATAGGTGTGAATGTGAGAGTGAGTGATCGTTTGTGTCAGCGTTAGTCCTGTAATAGACTGGTGAGCTGTTCGGGGTGTAACCCCGCCCCCTCTCACCTGAAGTCAGCTATGATTGGCTCCAGCTTTCCCCATGACCCTAAGAGTTAAGTGCTATAGATAATGGATGGATTGATGGATTGATGTTCTGAGTACTGTTTCATTTTAGCTATAAATGTTTGTTTTTTTCCCGCCACAGAATAAGCAGGTGGAACTGGAGGACAAGATGGACCTGGCGTCCTAC
>JAOUQZ010000025.1:16101929-16128668 GCA_028564935.1 Neosilurus hyrtlii
CTATCTTCCTCTCTCTCCCCCCCCCCCCTCTCGTCCTCTCTCTCTCTCTCTCTCTCTCTCTCTCTCTCTCTCTCTCTCCCCCCCTCTAATTATCTTCCTTTCTCTCTCTCTCTCTGCCCCTCTATCTCTCTCTCTCCCTCTACCTGTGCTGTCAGGTATTTACTCCACAAATATTTTAGTTTAAAATATATATATATTTATAAATGATGTGTTAAATTATTATTTTTTTACTTGAGTAAATGTTGAATAGCGCATCCAATACTTTATATACCCAGGGGATAACTTTCAAACTGATACATTACATTTATAACAGTTAAAGCACTTCATTTATATATATATTTTTTCTTCTCTTGGTTTTAGGGCGCCCCCTGCAGGCATGGAGGCTCATGTCCCGGTTTTATTTCTGGACCTGAATGGTAATGCTGCTGCTGGAACTTTTTTATCTCCAGCACATAAAACTACATAAACAAAATATATATATATATTTATAAATAATATAATAAAATAAAATATGCTATAATTAATATTATTATTTAGACACTTTAATAATTACATTTGTAATACTTTAAATTATTTAAAACCCTGTGATTGACGGGTTGCAGCTGATAATCTGACAGTGAGTGAGCAGCTGTCAGGGTCACACACTGCCGGGGTCAACTCCATCCTCCCGAAAGAACACGGCAGCCAGTTCTTCTACCTTCCCATCATCAAACACAGTGATGATGAGGTACAGCACACACACCCACACACACACACACACACACACACACACACACACGCTGGGAGTGTAAGCTACAGTCATTCATCCCAGTGCTAATTTTTACCGTAACACAGCAGTACGCAACTTTGGTTTGATTGGTGCCTTTTGATGACATCATCGCTGCTGTCATGGAACAGAACGTTGAAATACAGCAGGGGTTTAATCGTGTCCTTCGTCTGTCCTAGGTGTGCGTGACGTGCTCCTGGGATTCGTCCATTCACGACTCCATCTACCTGAACCGCGTGACGGCTCCCGGCGAGCGCATCTACCTGATCATCAAAGCCACGGTGCAGCTCAGTCACCCGGCCAGCATGGAGCTTGTCCTGCGCAAGAGGATCGCTGTTAACATCTACAACAAACAGGTCTCTCACACACACACACACACATACGCATGCGCACTGTACACACACTTATTTTGATAGGATCAGATTTCTAACTGTGGTAGCATAAATCTGAGAATGATGTGTGTGTGTGTGTGTGTGTGTCTCTGCAGAGCTTCACACAGAGTCTGAAGAGGAAAATGTCTCTGAAAAACATGCTGCACTCCTGTGGAGTTACGTATGAAATTGTCTCCAACGTACCAAAGGTGGGACATGCCTCCTTCACTGTGACTGACAGACATGCTTGTCACACCCCTTACACTGTGACTATCAGACATCAGGCCACACCCCTTAGACTGTGACTTATAGACATCTAGGCCACACCCATTACACTGTGACTTATATTTGCTCATGAGATCTTTCGTCTTCTGTCCCACTATGCACACATACACACACTAATACACACACAGGCGTCTGAGGAGCCTGAGGAGAGGGAGACACTGGCATTAATGGCAGCACGTAATGAAGTCGAGGAGACGCAAGATGGAGAGACGTATATCGAGAAATACACGAGAGGAGTTCTGGAGGTGGCCAATATACTGTGCCTCGAGAGACTGCGACAGGTATACACACACACACACACACACACACACACACACACACACACACACACGATTTGGATGGCTCCGACAAACAAGAATCAATTAAGAAATTTGTGTGTGTGTGTGTGTGTGCTTTATAACAGGCGGTGACGGTGAAAGAAGCTCTCTCTGTTAAAAGCAGACACATACGGAGAAGTCTGAGCACTCCCAATGTCCAGCATGTATGACACACACACACTCACACATGCACACACACACTCATTCACACTCTTCAGAGAATTACAGTGAGTGTGTGTGTGTGTGTGTGTTGGTTTGTGTGTGTGTGGTTTGTAGACCTCGTGCTGTAAATCAGATGTGATGGTGTTTGGTGAAGATGGAGAAGAACCAAAAGTGTGTATCACTCTCTCTCTCACACTCTCACACACACACACACACACACACACACACACACACACACACACTCCTCATCACGCTCTTTATCTTCAGGGTCAGTGTGAAGTTCAGCAGGACTGCGCTCATCACGACCCAGCGGTCTCCATAGCAACTACAAAGGACACTCCTGTCAAAACTAAAGAGAATCACGGTACACCTCCACACAGCATGTCACCAAGATTTAAAAACAAATCTGTAGTCATGGTGATGTATTCAGGTCAGTGATTAGCTAGTCAGATTTACTTTTCCCTGTTCTGCCCTGATTTCTGACATTGCATAAATAATATGTGCCAGTGTACACACACACACACACACACACACACACACACACACACACACACACACATATATATATGAAACCATGCAGCCTGTACAGTGTATATTAGATTGTTTGTCTTTTTTGTTTGTTTTTATGAAGGCTCAGTTCCGGAGAGTCCCACATTCTTCAGCTCGAGTCCATTCAAAGCGCTCTCGCCCCAGCCGCCCAAATTCCTCAAATCTCTGATGCCTGTTCGAGAGGAGAGTAAAGTCAAGCGGATGCTCGAGGCTCGACCTCTGCTGGGGCAGGAGGTAATACACACACACACACACACACACACTTTTACCACACACTCCTTCACACTTTCTCCAGTCTCCTCCATCTAACCCCGCCCCTCTTTTCTCACATCACATCCATCAGTAACCAATCATCATACATACATGAGTACAGCTACCGTTTGATGTGTGATGTCATCACATCCAGCCAATCAGCTGCCTCCTGATTTGAACTGATGTTTGCTTTTTTTTTGTTGTGTTTGGCTCTGAGAGGAAATGTTTCTGCATGTTTTATACAAACACACACACACAACAAGCTCACCCCTAACCTCACAGCTTGCCCTCTGCACCTTCCTGGATGCGCTGTATTGCATGCTGTGTGTGTGTGTGTGTGTGTGTGTGTGTGTGTGTGTGTGTTACAGAGCATGCGCTGGTTAGTGACTCGAGGTGGCCCCTGGCTCCGCCCACGGGCTCGGAGTGAGGGCCACTGCAGCACAACAAACCACACCCACCTCAGAGTCACACCTACACACATTGCTGTAAGTGTCAGATTTATACACCACACACACACACACACACAGTCATCCCACACACACTCTTCACACACTGTGAATCATCTCCTAATTCACTCATTCAGTGTTTAACTGCATGCAAACTGTAGAACATGTAACTCCTCTAATATCAACACACACACACACACACACACACACACACACACACATGAATTATCTAATGTTCACACTAGAAACCATCAAAGGTAATTTGACACGTGTGTTCTGAAAAAGAATTTTCTCATTTCTATGCTAATTTGTTGCCTCGCAATAAAAAAAAAAATCCAAATAGTTCACTCGAACGATTCCTCGAACCAAAGCCAATCATTCCTACATGTCGTTAATTTTTTCTGCGATAATTAATGGAAAACAAATCAACAGCAGATACTTCGCTAATCACAGCATGTAACAGCGTTTTGCTAATCAGCTTTAGAAGCTTTACTAAGATGCTACAGAATTTAATTGGACCTTTAAAAAGGTGCTGGACAGGCCACACCCACATTCGCCTATATGTGTGTGTGTGTGTGTGTATATATGTGTGTATATATATATATATATATATATATATATATATATATATACACACACACACACAAACTACAAACAACGAGCGGCTCATTTGATGCTAGTGTTAAAGGTGTATTTGAGGGTTTCTCCACTAGAGGGCAGTAGTTACTCTCAATTATAGATATAAATTTGGACCGTGTGTTTTATAGCAGTTCCTTCCTGGATTCCCGGTCCTGTTAATCCATCCATCAGTGTCTTGCGCTGGTCAATACGTCTGATCTAATACCAGTATTTCAGTCTGATCTTCATAAACAAAATCTAACAATAAGCGATAAAACATTTTATAAATTATTCGTTCTATCACGAGTCATTACGTTAAATCAGTTTCACCTCAGTTGAACATGAAGGTGTTTAATGTCTGCTCGCGGATGATTGGTCAGGATTCGGAAGAGGAGGAGCCTGAGCTGAACCGCTGCACTGTCACCGCCTCAGTTTCTCTCCGACACTTTCGAACATACATCCCCGAGGACTTCGCCAACTTTGAGGTGTACAACGCCAGCTTGGGTGGGGGTGGAGACTTGCCATCAGGCGTGGCCTCATTGACTGGAAACAGAGGGGCGGAGAAGGAAGTGTCTCGCAGTCCCACAGCAAGCAGCTGTACGAGTGGCTATTTCTCCCACAGCACCTCCAACGCCACACTTTCAGATGTGCCCTTCTCAGGCAGCGAGAGTTCCGATCGTCTCAGCGTCGGCTCCAGAGACGCCACGGAGCTCCAGGAGCAGGCGAGAAGCTCCCTGACTGCTAACAGTGCCTTAAACGAAGCCCCTCACACCCGCTCCTCGTCTTCTCCCTCAAACACCACTCAGGAGTTCACAGACTTCAAAGGCGCCGGGGACGAATTTGGAGGAGACGAACTCAAGCACTTTGACTGGCACACGGAAGCGGAACATGCCGGAATTTTCCCCAGACACACCGCACACGTCACCACTAATGTTCCAGCGGCCCCGTGCCACCTCCACAATGGCAGCGACGGTCCGTCCTCATCCTCATTCTCGTCCTCACCTGGAACGCCCCCTCATCCCACTGCACCAAAGGACACGGCATGCAGAATCGAAGAGAGGATTAGCCCGGCCCCTTTGAGTGAGGAAGAGGAGGGTGCACCGGTGACTCAGCTTCCTGACTGGATGGCACCTGGAGAGCAGGTGTGGGTGGGCACGAAGAGTGGCACAGTGCACTATGTGGGCGGAGTCGAGTTTGCCCAGGGTATCTGGGTGGGGGTGGAGCTTGACTGTGCTGTCGGTGTGTATTAAATTTTTTTAATTACTCTCAAATTGCTTAATAAGTCTGTGATGTCATACTACCACAAACTGAGCCGACATTAGTGTGTGTGTGTGTGTGTGTGTTGTCTCTGTGCAGGTAAACACAATGGCACGGTGCAGGGTCGCGTGTATTTCCGCTGCGCCACGGGTCACGGCGTGTTTGTGCGTCCAGCATGGCTCAGTAGATCCCCCGTCTCCACCGAGACCGACCCACAGCTCCAGTCTGTACTGCTGTAGGAAAGACACGCCCACTTTTTTAAAATTATGGGATGGTTCTTATGTGGAAGAGTAGGCTGTGTGCTGACATTTAATATCATACACGTCATGATCATGTTATCAGGTTTATAGATTCTCCACGGGGACGTACGCTACGCTCCGTAATTAAAGAGCTTCCTTTATAATCCAGGGATTAAACAATAATAATAATAACAAGAAGAATAATAATGCGTGTTCAGTATCACAATATAGCACAGAACTGATTATCGGCACATACCTAGCACAGACTCTCTCTTTCTCTCTCTCTCTCTTCCTGTGTATTTTTATTTTTTTAAAGAGACTATTTAACAAAAAAGTCCCTAATTGAATGTTTAATGCACCGTTGCACAAATTCTCCCTCACGATATCTTGCTGAAGCCGAGCTTCTGTTTTCTGCCCTCTGTGACGGAGTGATGAGGAAGGTCAGATCGGGGTCATGGGGTGAGGCTCAAACCTGGAACCTCAGCTGAAGTTGAGGAAGTACTACTGTTTATTCACGGGATTATATCAGGTGTTTACCAAAGACGCTTCCAATTTGCTGTTTAGAACTGTATTGTGTGTGTGTGTGTGTGTGTGTGTGTGTGTGTTAGACATGTGCCAGTTTTATGATAACATCACCACCATATTTGTTTGTGTTTACCATCAAGGCGATATTTTCCTATCATGACGTCACGACCTCAAGATCGAACTCTCTAATTAATTAACCTCTGATCAGTCAACCTCTCCCTGGCGCGGTGGAGTAGTGGTTAGGATTTCCGCCTCACAGCAATAAGATCCTGGGTTCAAGTCCCAGGCCCTGCAAGGGCGTTTCACTACACCTGGAAATCGATAACTGTTGCTTCAGTTGACTTTCGTTTCAGTTGGATTTCCAAAAGCGTTCGATAGCAACCCCTTTTTTAAAAGCATTTAGCACTCCTATCCGGCGCCCCCTAGTGCCTGGTTTTTGTTAGAGACTTATGATTAACTCGGACATGGATATCTTGTTTAGTGCTATGAAGTAACTACTGTATCTCAACAACCTACTCGCAGGAGCATCTGCCATTTTTAATAAATAAATTAATCATTGGCACATGTCGTGTGTGTGTGTGCGTGTGTGTGAAGCGAACGTGTCACTGATTCTCACTTAAGTGCCATATCTTTGGTTTTAACGCCTCACACTTTTATGATGGTGGTAAGAATCATGGTTTGTAACAGGAAGTTGCCTTTAGTAAATTTTTTACTGGTTTTCTGAGTACTGTATCAGTGTAAAGAACTTTATTTGCCTGAACGCTTGCACTGGAGAGACGTGTCCTGGATGCACAGAGCCTCCCGGGAGGTTTGGGACGGAGACCTCCTCCGCACCTTGGTTCGTACGTGGCTTGTTCCGAGCCGTCAGTCCTTTTTTAACCGCAGCAGCTTTTCAGTTTGTGTTTATTTTCTTTTGACTAATAATTAACATGATTTTCTTACTTTATAACAAGTGTGTTTTGCAGAGTGTTTTTATAAGCCATCACACATCAGCTTCATTTTGTTATCACCACACAACACATAACAGTCCAACTGTAAAGCACATGTTACCGAGCTGCCTTCTGATTGGTTGCAAAACAAGCTGATGTAAGGATGCTGGCAATAACTACACTGTGTGTTAAAAAAAAATCACGATCAGATCATAGAACTGATCCTCAGCACACACCTCGGGTTTTATACTCATGCTCCATGAAATGAATATATTTTTGAAATAAATGGTAACAAGACGAAGAGTGGCGGACAGACGGACGTGCGCTGACCTCGGGACTCGGAGGCTCAGTCCACTTGAAGACTTTTTTTAGCTAAAGAACTTTTGCGGAAGTGTGTTTTAAAGCTGTAACTGCATGGATCAAAGCAACCTTTAAGCCCTTACTCTGGAAAACAAGCTGCTCGCTCTCCTTCACCAGGACTTGTACATAGAGCTGGATTTTAAACTATATAATAATGTACAGAACTGTATTTATGTTGTATCGAGAAAAATATGGGTACAAAGATCTAGAATACAGAACGTTTACAGTTTGAAATCTTTGTGTCTGACTTGTTTTTTTGGATTATGTAATGTTCCTACCTTCCTCTAGGGGGCGATCATGCTTTTCAAGAGCTATCCACCCTCTTCCCCATACAGAACCTCACAGATGCACATGATTGCCTAGTGTTACTGTGATTGACAGGTGGTATGTGTATGCCCCTCCCACTTGGATAGTTTTGCTCTCTTAGACACTGCAGACATTAGATTCAAACTCATGAATTCTTATGAAAGTTAATATCCTGTGTAATATTCATTTAGTTTTACATTTAACATTCATGTGTATTATTTATAGTAGAGGGATTGTGTGATTATTTTTGTTGTTATACATGGAGAAGACATTTGTTTTATATAAATCACACACTAGATGTAAAAAAATAGTGAAATAGAACTGAGTATTAAGCTTCTTATGTTGATTCATTTTTTATAACAAAACAATTACACATAAAACAGATAATTTAAATAATAATTTTAAATAATAATAATAGATTTAATTGATCCTGTATTATTTTTAATAAATTTGTGCTTTGATATATTAAATAGAAATTAATCTTTATTATTCCCACATTACACACGTCATTTGCGTAGTCCAACCCCCTGGACATTTGCATAATCCAACCCACCCGGTCACAGGAAACCCTACCCCATGTGACATGACGGATCTCTCTCATTGGCTGATTCCCTAAGCTCGTGCCAAGTTCTGACTTATGCTGGAGACTGGAAGTGGGCGGAGCCTGTGTGGAATTGGAAAGAACGGGAGGAAGATGGCGGAGTGATAAGTTGAGAGGCTTCAGAGCTCGTGTGGAAAAGGATTGTTTTTTGTGGGTTCAAGGTTGAAACACACGGCGGATCTTCACAGCAGAGGGTAAAGCAGGTATGTGGAGTTGAGTGAAGCTGTTCTGAGGCTTATAGATGAAGCAATCCGGAGATTTTATCCGGTAATGTGTGGAACTTTGATCTCGAGCTCACAGCGACGGCGTTGTTGTTGTTGTTGTTTACACGTCACGTCAGGAAACGTTAATAAACAGATTTGTGATATGAAGTTTCGGGGGTGTGGAGGGTTTGAGGTGATCGGGGTTTCGATGTGAAACAGTGAATGCAGCTCTGAGGGGTTACAGTGAAAAGCGGAAATGACGTGATGAGATGAATATTTTATAACAGACTGAAATGTGAGAAGATTGAAGTGTAGAGTAACAGATACTGAACTTCTCAACTTCTGTCTCAAGAAAGAAGAACACAAACAAATCAAACTTAAAAATAAAACCGTTTATTTTACTTTCAAATGTGTGTGTGTGTGTGTGTGTGTGTGTGTGTTTAATTATGTGAGTGTGTCTGAGTATCTGATATGAAAGGTGATGAGCATGACGGGATGTGAGCCGTTGTTGATCACGTGACCTGTTTCACCTGACTGAAACACAGTAATGAAGCCTGAAAGACAGAAATGAAGGACTTGTTTTAAAGGTTCAGTCGGTGATGTTTTTACTCTCGAATGTGAAACATGGTGTAGGAATCACAGGCGTGTTTTTATATTGAAGGGGAAAATCATCCCAGGTTATAATCCTGATGTCAAAAAAAGATGTAATCTGAATTTTTAAATCAGTAGTATCAGAAAGATTAAAATAAGTTTGTTTTTCATTTTGAATAATAAAGGTGTTTTTTATTTTTTTTTATAGTCACGATGTCGCAGGATAAAAGTGGATACATGCCATTCGTGGACAGCGGCTCGCCCACGCCACCGCAGGACTTTGTGTACGGGCAGCCGAACCCTGCCGGATTCGTCCTGCCTCCTCCGGACTACAACGGGATGCCCGGAGTCCCAGGAGTGGCCGGAGTCCCGTTAATGCCTGGAGTAGCAGGAGCACCTGGAGTACCTGGTGGTGGCCTTCCATTTCCTCCATCAGGAGCTTTCATGCATCCGATGTACGGTCAGGGCGGACCCGGGTATCCGCAGGCTCCCTTTCCAGACACGTCTCCCTACAACCCAACGACTCACAATCCACCTCCCAACCCGACTCCGTACCAGTACACTCCAGGTGAGGGGGCGTGTCTCAGTGTGATCAGCGCTGATGTCATTTCTGTCTGAATTTATTATTTATATTTTAAACTCTCTTGTGTTTTTGTGAAACGCAGATCCATCCAATAACTTTTACCATAGTGATGAACCTCCTCCAGTGTACGACCAGGAGGAAATCGCCATCTCAGGCTTCGACGACAAAACAGTGAGACGAGCGTTCATCCGCAAGGTAAAAATGAATGAATGAATGAATGGTGTTTTTAGAAAAATGGCTTTTGAGGATTTGTTTATAATTATTAATAGAAATCTGTTTGCCAGAATTAGCAGAATAAATGGCTTTATTTATATTAACATGAGTATTAATATTCATAAATATGTAAAAAAGCCACACCCCCAATAATAATAAAAAATATTTTACAACACAGCCTGTGGTGCATCCTGGATTCTGATTGGTCAGAAGGTGTGGATTATATTCATCACAGCTACATATTGGAGGTTTATATTAACAGTTACTGTTTCCATGGTAACAGCATTAACACCGCAACTTGGATGGTGAACGGTGAGGAATATGTTTACGTCACATTGACGGAAGGAGTCTCCAGTGTTCCGGGTAAAGGTGTGTGTGTGTGTGTGTGCGCGCGTTCACAGGTGTTCCTGGTTCTTACTGCACAGCTGATCATCACATTCTCCATCGTCACTCTCTTCACCTTCGAGAAGAACATCAAGAAGTTCGTCAGGCAGAACAGCTGGACCTACTATGTGTCCTTTGCCATCGTCCTCGTTCCACTCATCGCCATCAGCTGCTGTGGAGAATTTCGCCGCAAACACCCGTGGAACCTGATCGCCTTGGTAACAGCCGACACATCACATTCTTCTACTCGCAGTATATCTGGTGTTATAGACCGTTATAGTGGGGGGTGGGGGTAAAATTAAGTAGTAGAGGTCCAAGCGTCAGTTTAAAACCCTGTTGGTTTTACTCTTCATTAAAATCTTTAAAAATGTTAATTTAGACGTTAATTAGAATATTTAAATTTGTATTTTGAGCATCATTGTCTGTTTTGCAGTTAAATTATACTTTATTTTTAATTAATAATTTTATAAGAATTTGAACTATATTTATCTCAATATTAAATATATGATCATATCGCTGAGTTTTATTTGTACTTTTTATTAAATGATGTTTAATTGTATTTATTGATCTTCAGCGCTACAGCAGCGTTTGCTTTGTGATGCTAATTATACGTAGCTAAACCGGCGCTTGTTCACCTCGTTGACTTGTTGGCGATATTCAAACTCTGAGCATGTCAGTGTTGACGGACTGGTTGAGTTGAAATGATTGACGTGTCTTAACGTGTTTTCGTTTCAGTCGGTGCTAACTCTGTGCATGTCGTACATGACGGGAGTGATCGCCAGCTTCTACGACACGGACGCCGTCATCATGGCCGTCGGTATCACCGTCGTGGTTTGCTTCACAGTGGTGATCTTTTCTCTGCAGGTCAGCACGCTGTCTGGACTATACGCTGGCTCAGCGTCGGCTTTTATTTTTATTAATCGATCTCAGTGTGGGATGTGTTCCAGCCCCCTGCTGGCTGAGAACAGAACAACAAACTCAGGATGTTTATTTAAAGGGAATTAAAATAGCCTTGGGAGCTTTTTACAGATGAGAAGGAAATATAATTAAATATAAACTTTTCATTTGTATTAATTTCACACACTGCACCTTTTACCCAGCATGCATAGCATTTCAGGAGTATTTGGCTGTTTTGATAATCGTGATGCTAACATGCTGATGTTTGGTTCTTCCCCTTTTTCTCTTGTCACAAACCCACACAGAGCAAATATGACTTCACTTCCTGTGCCGGCGTCCTGTTCGTGTGCATGATAGTCCTCTTCCTCTTCGGGATCCTTTGCATCTTCATCCGTAACAACATCCTGCACATTGTGTACGCCTCACTGGGCGCGCTCCTCTTCACCTGCGTAAGACCTGATTTATTTCATTATATGTTTATTAAAAGTCGTATGAAAAAGCAGACGATAAACAACCTGAAGTTAAGTTAAGCTAAGCTAATGCAGCCCATGATGATGAGCAGATGCTGGTTGTCATGGAAACACATCCTGCACATTAATCCTCATGTTATGTGTGATGCTTTATTAGCAGTTAGCTGGTGATGTCATGCGTAATGTATGCAGTGGCCAGCTTTAGCTTTCGTGTGCAGTTTGTCGGTGAGAAGTGAACCTGTGTTGTGTTGCAGTTTTTGGCCGTGGACACGCAGATGCTCCTGGGGAACAAGAAGCTATCGCTGAGTCCCGAGGAGTACGTGTTCGGAGCGCTGAATCTTTACCTGGACATCATCAACATCTTCCTGTACATCCTACAGATCCTCGGCCGCTCCCGCAACTAACATGCAGCACCCAGATTAAACGCAGGCGCCGTTTTCGTCCTTATTGTCTTTAGAGGTGCCCATTCACCCCAGCTCACGGGCTTAGTATCTCTTATTCACCTGCTCTACGTCTTCTTCTGGTTCTGTATCTGTTTACAATAACAATAATTAACAGTAATTGGTAGAAAGTGGAAAAGTCTGAGGTCGAGTGATAAGAAACAGAAGAATGGAAACGATTTCAGGAGAAATAAAAAGATGGTGATGTTATTAATATCATGGCGGCGGTGAAGGGCTCATTAACACTCGCGTACAGGAGGAAACTAACGGTTTCAGAAATACATCGTGGATCCCAATCCATTTTATTTCTAAGAGACACCCCCCGTACTTCATCTGTATTTAATCTACCTGGGGGGGGTGAACGGGAAACTTTAAAATAAATTCTGTCTATTATGGTTGTGTAAGGAAATATTATTATTATTATTATCATTATTATTATCATTATTACGTTAAATAATGGTCCATGCTGTCAATTCAGTTGATAGCACAAACATTCATTAAAGCATTGAACCCCTAGTTTAGCATGGTGCGCTAAGTGTGCGTCCCAAAATGGCGTCTCGTCGGTGTGATTTTATTTTATTTTTTATTTTTTTGGAGTCATCCCGGATCAATCTGGATTACTGGTAGTATATAAAATAAAATAAAATCCAGCTCCCAGATTAACGTCACCACCGTATCGCTGCGTCCTGATTCCCTTGTCTTTTGTTTGTGGTGCTGTTGGTCGTATAAACACCGAGCGGAATCTCTACTTCTTTCCTTTTAGTGATGATGACGTGAGTCTTGCAATTATTTCCTCGATATCAGTTTTCCTAGTGTAGTGTAGTGTAACCTGTGTGTGTGATTATAAGTTTGTTTACCATCGGATAGATTTCTGGGGGGGATTTTTTGACTAACGTACACTTTTGATTTTAATCAAAGTTCTTAAATGAATCTTTGGTAGTTTTCATGGCTGTATTTTAAAAACAACAATCTGTATTTTTCAATAATTGTGTAAGAATAAAAAATAAATTCCCCTTTCATGTGCCAGATGTTTTTAATATTCACAATTTCTATAAACCCGGGGTGTCGATGTCACTGAATTATTCTGAACATCTGTTCAGAAAAGGCAACCATGGAATCTGATTTATTTTGGTATTGTATTTCCTTTTCTGACACTTGACAGCAGTGAGCTTGCTTGTAATCTTTCTTGAGTCATGAATGACTTGCTGCCACCTGGTGGAAGGATGATGAATTACGTTTCATGGTAATGGTTGATGCAAAAAAAATGTACGATAATCATATTCTCTGAAAGCTCTCGCAGGCCACATAAAACGAGTCGGTGGCTGAATGTGGCACATAGGTCTTGATTTTGACACCTGTGCCATAAGCGAAACAATCTGCATAAAACATGCACATTTAACACATAACGGATCTATAACAGGAATTATTCAGTTCTGGTGCTATTACAGTGTGTTACCACTCCTTCACTATATGAGCCATGATTTTTATATTCTTTTACATCAATCAGAAAAGAAAAAGTCCATTGACATGACAACCTGCTATTACAGTATAGATCACTCTGCAGGGGAAACAGGATCACGGTACGATAGTGGTGCTGGTAGTGTTCAGTGTAATGCACAGGAATGGACAAAATCACAAAGCCTGGAAAAAAATGCCACATTTCATTCCAGGGATTCAGATCTGTGATGTCACCAAATGTGCCCCTTCCAACACACACGCACGTGTGCACATGATCTGTGATGTCGCCAGCCCTCACCCTCCCCTTAGTTTGTGATGTCACAGGACATTGATCATTCAGTCCCGCAGTTAAATGTGCGGCCAGCAAGGATCAGAAGATTCGCAATCATGATGAACCTACAAGAGCTTAACGCATCGCTGCTTGTTGATAACGAGAAACTCAGGAGTGAGGTGGAGAATCTGTCAACGCTGCAGAGTTTGGTGAAGGAGAATCTGGCGCTGCGCTCGAAATTGGACAGTCTCACCATCAACAATACGCTCATGGAGAGAAGTGAGATAAACGCAGGTAACCCACATTCACGAATCTCAAAACTGTCTGTGATTTCTTTTGTCAATCTTACATCTTATTAATATATATATATATATATATATATATATATATATATATAAACAAACCACTCGATAAAGTCTTCTTCAGCACATCCATTTCAAAGATTTTTAACAGGGTTAATGTCAGGACTCTGGGGTGCCAATACATTTGTGAAAATTAGTCCCTAAGCTCTCTAATCCACTCCTTGACAATATGAGCCATGATTTTATATTTTATATCAACCAGAAAAGAAAAAGTCCACTGACGTGACAACCTGCTCATTCAGTACATATCGCTGACTTCCTTTAATCACTACATTAATGTTGCTGAGACTCGACTGGACCAACTGAAGAAATGATGTCATGGTGATGATTAAAGATGAAGGAGCTCCAAAAATATTCGAGTGGGACTTTTTTGGCCAGGCAGTGTGGTTTTATTATTACTTTTTTTATCATAAAGATCCAGTTACTTAAGGTTTAATCTTATCTTTAAAAATACAAAAATAAGTAGGTCTGTAAGATGGAGTGTGGGGTGAGGGGTGTCACGGTCCAGCAATCTGCATTTTAAAAAGTGGAAATTCAGTTGAAATTGGTAAATAAAAATAAACAAATAAACAATTTTTAATTGGTTTGTACATTTAAGTCTCAAGTTATTTTAGAATCTTCCAATGACCCTGATAATTATACATTATTTATATTATACGTTCTCCTGATATATACATTTATATTCATCATCTTGTTTATACACTCATGCATTTTTTTGACCAAAACCTTAAAGTTAAAAAAACAATTAAAAAACAATTTATACTCAGATTAGTGCGGCAATGCCACTGAGATAAAAGGAAGATCAGTATCATGTGGGTTACAGACTTCAAACTTTTCATGTTATTACAATATAATTTCATGTTATATTGTAAAAAATAAAATAAAATAAAACAAAATGATATATATATATTTGTTCTAACATAAAAAAATTGATCAGGCTATATTAATATTTTAGTTAAACTTAGTTTAGACACTAAACTAATGCATTAGAACATTATATAGACTATAAATATATATATAGACTTATCTTTTATTTATAGTCTTTTTTCACTTCATTCTGACATATAAACGTTATAATGTTATAACAGTAGACTTACATGATTATAACAATCTAGTATCTCAAAATAACATCAAATTATTATAACTTGAAAACTTTCACATTTTAACATAAATATTATTTTTTGTATGTTAAAATAATATGAACAACACGAACGTTTTCAAGTTCTAATGTGATCATTTTGAATAACGTAAAAATGGAATATATAGCTTGGTAATGTGAAATGTTTGACGTGTGAAATGTGAAATGTTTTTCGATTTTCTGTTTACCTGAGTGGTAGCAGTACGCTGCCATAGACTGGAGACCCAATTTAAAGAACGTAGAAAATAATGAATAAATATTTGAAATGGTTCTAATTATAGTGATGTTTTCTTTATCAAGAATTGATGCTGTTGTACCAAACATTCCAACCAAATAATGTGTTAAAGATAAAGAATTTGGGGTTTTAATTCGAGAAGCTTTTGAAAAGACCCCGACGTGGTGGTGGTGTGCTCTGAACGTGTGTGATTCAGGGAGGAAACCGACGCTGCAGAACCGTGAGCATTCGATGAATGAGAGTTCGTTCAGAGCTGGTCTCAGACCACCGTCTCATCACATGTCGTCTACTCTCAGAGACACGGCGAGCAGATCTGTACGTCCCGACGCATCGTCGTCCTTCCAGCCGCTGGAAGGTGAGTTTCATCCTGCCGTACATCTTGTTAACGTGGTTCATTTTATTCATTCGTGTATCCAGTCAAGAAATGTGGGGTTTTTTTTAAGGTCAAAGGTGAAGGTCAGATTAAGGTCACAAAGTATTGGAGACATAGCACGTATAACTTAGAATTTATCGCTGATAGACATGCCGTGACCATGGAACACTAATAGTAAACCATATACAGACTTTCAAATCAGACAATTAACTTTGACATTGAGTGACCTTAAAAGTCCCAGCCATCCTTCAAACGGGAGAGTTCTTTC
This sequence comes from Neosilurus hyrtlii, assembly GCA_028564935.1. Classification (NCBI taxonomy): domain Eukaryota; kingdom Metazoa; phylum Chordata; class Actinopteri; order Siluriformes; family Plotosidae; genus Neosilurus; species Neosilurus hyrtlii. The sequence goes on from JAOUQZ010000025.1 coordinate 16,117,799, forward strand.
ACTGATTTAGTCACGCCCATGTACTCTCTAACATAATATCGTAAGATGAACACATGGGTGATTAAACACAGAACCCCTATATGGAATATTTACTACATTACCCATGATGCTTTACAGAGGTACCTTACACTCTTGTATCTCTAATTTCAAAAGATTTCATTAGTCACTGATTCGACACTGAATATAAAATGACCCCAACATATTGTTGTGCTGCTGTTTGTGTGATTCAGGCATGAAATCGACGCTGCAGCACCGTGACAGTTTTCTGGATGAGAGTTCATTCAAATCCGGTGTTATGGCACCGCCTCATATGTCGTCTACTCTCAGAGACACAGTAACGAGACCTGTTCATCCTGAGACGTCGTCCTTCAAGTTATCCTGCCCGCAATTGGAAGGTGAGGAGGTGTTCCACAATGTTCCACCGGTGTGTCACATGACCTCCACACTGTAAGATGATGTCTGTGCTGATGATTGCTACTGCCCCTTTCTGTGACATCATCACCTACTGATTGACCTAGATCCTGTGATGATGTCAGAGAGAGGTGCACCACCACCCTGGGACGTCCCACCCGCCGAGCTTTACACACCGCCTCTAGTTCATTCATTCATGCAGTCATGGACTTCATGGTCTGTTTGGTTTCTGCAGTAAATGAAAGTAAAAGTGTTAAAAATGCACTCGACCTGCAGATAAGCGGTTTCTGGGGGAAATGGCCTTCCAGCTGGAGCGCAGGATCGTCTCCCACGTCTTCTACAAACAGAACAGGCTGTACGGCTTCACGGTGCACAACATCCAACAAAAGATCGTAGAGGTGAGTGAGTGAAGGTCACGGTAAAGGTCACAGCTTATGCTTTAACACAGATGAGTTTGTTTATAGAACAGGTGAGATACTTAAGGTCAGAGGTCCAAGTACAGGTAAGCAGGTAGTAGAGGTCATTAAACAAGTGAGTGTAGATTATACAGTACGTTGAAGTACACAGTTTAGAAGAGAATCTCGTGTAGATAAAAGTACAGATGATTACTCAGAGTGACAGATCAAATTACAGGTGAGCGAGATCCTAATACAGGTGAGGTAGTAGAGATAAAAGTGAGTTAAGGTACAGGTGAGAGATATTTACAGGTCGTAGGTCACAGCAGTGATAGGAGAGTGATAATGTCTTTGGCAGGTTTCTACACATCCTCTGACAGGAGAGGTGGATCAGGCGTACAGATCGGAGCTGACAATGCGCTATGAGGATCTGATGGAAAAACTCGCCGGTCTGGGTTACAACAGGACGCTCCATCCTCTGTTCACTGAGTTCATCATTAACACGTACGGTATCCTGAAGGACCGCGTGGACACACACACTGCTCGGGCGTGGAACACCAACGATCCTGACGCCCTGCAGAACGCCCTGGTGCAACTTGCGCCGTCCACCCTGTTTAAAGACCTGCTGATTCTCTACAGCTGCCTGCGCTTCCTGATGAAGATGGACGGGAAGGCGTTCATCCTGTGGTAGTGCCGGGATGTGTGCGACATTAAACGACTGTATCATCGTACAGTTCACGGAAATGATCAGGTTCCATACACCAAAACACAGATGTAACGGTAACATTGTCATGCGTTAACTGGAGGTTTTTCGCTTTCTCATCTTTAAAAACTAAACTAGCCTGCTTCATCAACCTACATTTGTGTAAAAGTGAAGCAGCTGTCGCGTGAATCCTGTACAGTTTTGGTTGGGGTAGGGTGTGTGTAGGGGTGCCAGAACTTTAATATCTGTGGGAAACAGAGCTGTGCTGGTAGAGCCACAAGTGTGTGAGTTGTCAGTGCATTTCCTGGTAATCACCACCAAATGATCTTTTACGAGCGGTACGGTATGGTACTGTTCAGTGGAGATATGCTAAATGTTTTAAATTGGTACTTGACTGTTTAAGGACTCGTAATAAACAATAAACAGCCTACAGCAATAAATAATAGATAAATAATACTGTTAACCTTTATCTAACATACGATTGGTTCACGGACATCGTCATGTTCCATACACCAGGTAGCACAATAAGAGATGTGAATAATAGGCTAAAGTGGCTAATGAGTAAGACAAGCTAATAATCTCCAGTTTAGCGTTTTACATCGCTGTGGTTTTAAATAATTTCTTCAGTATCTCAGACAGCTTTTATTATAAATTTTCTGTGACTTTCTCTAAGAAATGAAGTAAAAGATCTGAACGGTTAAAACGAAACGTACTACGGTGAAAAAAGGGTAGAAAGAAACAACAAAAGATCCGAACTATAAACCTGTTCATGGAACATTGGAAAGGGTTTATTAACAGAACTAATTTTAATGTTTCAGAAAATGAAAGTTGGAACAGTAATTACTAAATTATTCGTTTATAATAAATTATTAATCACTAAAAAAAAGTAGATGAAGTTTTGTTGGGATTTTCACAGAAGGAGCTTATCCTCACTTCCATAGCATGAAGCCACAGGGTTCAAGTCCTCCTGGATTGGGGCGCTGGTTCATCACAGGTTACCTTCCCAGTATTTATACTGGTAAGCGTTCATACGGCTGGGTAGACAGAGGGAGGCACGCCCTTGCTTGAGACTTCGCCCCGGGGTTCTTTGCACGGCGGGGGACTGACAGGATTCGAACTCATGACCTCAGAGCTCATGAGCCCAGCATCCTAACCACTCCATCACTGGCTCCACTTATTAATCTCTAAAGTCTATTCATTACCAGCTGCCATGGTGTCACCGGTACTGTTTTCACTTCTGTCACTTTGTGCTGCTTGACATATTTCCCCGTCAAATTTTCAGGATAGCAACTTGGGACTGAAGGCTGTAACCGGTTTATGAAAAGGTCATTGTAGGTCAAGTTGTGATTAGCAAAATGGCCGCCAATCGTTTACTAATTGCTAGGTAAGCGTCTGGTGCGATTACCTCATCGGGAGGCCTGTTTTTTAAACAGTGCTGCTGCCTCACAGTTCCAGGAATCCAGTTTGATCGAGATTAGTAAGGGTTTCCTCTGGGTTCTCCAGTTTCCTTCCAAAAACATCCTGTCAGGTGATTTAGCTATGCTAAATAGTATGAATGGAGGTGTAAATGGTTCACTCGCATTATCCCGTAGGTACTTCCACCTCACAACAGTCCTGTTTAAAGCTGTTTTCAATAATTCTTACGGATGGATACTGTAGGTGTCTGATGTTTTGTGAGAATTATTTTTTTGTTGGTTTGTTTTAAACAAAGTGCTGCTGGAGAAGTCCCCCCCCCCCCCAATAGATCCATATCTACAAATGTCTAATGTGTAAAAATATGAAATAAAATATATTTGTATACTATATTATCTGTGTGTAATAAAGTCGAATGCTTAGTGAGCTTTTGTTAGCTTGTGTGTGGTTCCTGTGGGAGGTTCACACGGTGCACTGACTGTTGGGTGTGTTTGAAGCTCTGAGGTAAAAAGTTAGCTTAGCTTTCACCACACCTTCCACAGTACAAACCACGGGCACGCGCACAGGGGTGCGGGCGCGAGACTAACCCGAGTGAGTGAGTGAGTGAGAGAGAGAGAGAGAGAGAGAGAGAGAGAGAGGCTGCAGTCCCGTTTCTGAGGTGATTCAGAAGAAGAGGAAAGTCAGAGCTCCGTTTTAAAACACTCACGTTCTGGAGAAAATTCAGGTGAGTAACATCAGGTAAACTTCACCCAGCTCGCTTGGTAACACATTTTTTATCCGGACGTGTAAAAGAAAAATGGAGGTGATGTGCAGAACCACTGCTTGTTCGAATAGAGTCGAGTCCCCGGATCTTGAATCGATAGCGCGCGCACAAGCTCCATTCACATTTTTAACACCCAGCCTTAAGGAATCGACTCCGCGAATCGATTCCACTCTGACGTCACCGCCGTCCATAGAGGCCCGGTCTCTGTTTATTTGATTCTTTTCTCAGGAGTCACCACTGCATTTCCGCCTCTGTGTGCTGACCTGGTTTTCTTTCCCTTTCCTCCCTTTCCTCCCCCTTTTCACTTCAGCTTCTCAGAGCTTTATCTTCGACACTTTCTGATGATTCTGGAAATAAAATCCACACGATTTTAATCCTGAAAGGAAGCTGTTTAATGAGTTGAATCAGGTATTAAATCAGGAAAGGTGTGCAGGGTTGCCAGGTATTTATTTCTGAAACATATCCAGCTATCAAAACATTGAACTGATGGAACTTGTTCCTAGGACTGATAACGAGGGCTTGAAATATTTTAAAGTTTAAATATTTAACTGTTAAAACGTCAAGAAAGTCCTAAATTTCTTTCAGTTGGATCTGGGAATGGTTTCATATTATTTTTCATGTTGCTATAAATAGAATATACTGTTGATATTTCAGTGTCACAGAGCAAATTACAGAATTCATGGATGCACAGTGTTCTGCATCCAGAAAGGAAAACATACGCCTAGTGCATGCCGAGATGTTGAGGTTACATGCTTTAATTTCTAATAATTTATTAATCTATAGCTGGCGTTGATGTGGAGCTCGGGCTATGTACTTAAAACATGTCTGAGTGGAGTGTTTTCCCTCTTTGTCTGTTTCCTATCCAAGGGTTTTCCCTTTATTTGTTTGTTTCCTAGAAAATCCTTTTCTAGTTTACTTCTCCCCAAGAAAATTTCAGTTGATGGATTAGATCATGCACTTGGCTCCTTCTCCTCTCCCCTCAATATAAAGAGTGTAATTGTGAGGTACTGGCAACCCGTCCAGGTGCGTCAATAGTTTTCTGGGGATAAAGAGAGCCCACTTCCTGAAAACAAATAAATTCTCCTAATCGACACAACCTGTAGAATAAAAAGCAGTTCTGTAAAATGGAATGGAGGGGGAAAAGCTTGATCTTATCCCTGCAGCTGTAAAGGTGTGAAAACAGTGAATGATTCAGTGGAGGGGTCAGAATTATTTCATTATTGACTCATGTTTCCAAACAGGCACCACCCAGAATTAAAGAAGAAAAAAAAATCCTTACAGGTGTTATAAATAAACCACACCTTGATCCAGGTGATTGTTCCTGAGCCAGGTGTGGGAGTGCTGTGTAACCGGTGTTGTGGTTTACAGGTGAACTGAAGTGTGGGGTTTTTTTGCTGATGGCGGAGGATAAAGGATGAACAGATGGCGTGGGATGGATTACTGCGTACATGTCTGTTCTTGCCCTCATTTCACTTGAGGTTTTTCTCTTCGACCAAATCATTTTTATATATAAAGCAGTTTATATAATATTTATAGATCCAGTTTATATATGAAATACACTATATACACTATGTGTGTACTGAGGAGAAATTGCGTAGACTTTTACTGTAAAACAGCCGATATTGACTTTTGGGTGTCAAAGTGGAAGCGCTGGAGTTATTGGTGTGACATTTGATCTCATATCGACTTGAGAAACTATCTGAGTGTGTGTATCTGCAATAATGTGAGCTTTCCGGAAAAGAACACAGTTTTATATAAACCTATATTTAAATATAGCGACAAGCAGCAATTCACGGGGTCCAAGCAAAGAGACTAATGAAGAGTACAAGTTGTGATGAAGAGGAAGAGGAGGAGGAAGAGGATATGATGTTACAGAGAGGGGCTGGAATCTGTGAAGATGATGAAGAGGAGTGATGTGATGAAGAGTTGATGTCACAGGGTTTTTTTTTTTATGAAAAAAGTGGCTGGAAGCAAAACAAAAATAACAATCAGAGTAAAAAATGATAAGGGCCGAGCTGGTGCTTGATGCCCTGAATATAGGAAGGATATCCAAGTAAATATGTCAGTTGAATAACTAATAGAAGAGGAGAGATCTGTAGCGACTCATTGGCTGATGATTTTAACAGAAATTGGGACACATTTTCCTCCAGTGATGAAAAAAAAAGCATTGTGTTTATTACAGACTTATAACACAGGTTTAGGTCAGATGTTAAAGTGTAATAAATGACTAAAGCATCAAACCTGAAACCGTTTTACAGGAAGGACAAAAGTGTGAAGATGAAGCGGATGTGAAAAAAGATCTTAATAAAGCTTGCCGTCACAATACAGAGCCAAAACATTAGAAAAAAAAGTATTAGGACGGAGTTAGGTGTCCATGTGGGCGTGGTCTTATTAATTATTACAGGGGTATCATCCACAGTTATGGAATTGTATCGCAAATGTTAGCGTATTCGTTTAATATGGCTTTTGAGTGTTTTTTTTCTGACTTGCAGGTGAGTACTCGGCCGCAGGCTGGACACGCGGATGAGAAAGCATGGTGGGTGGGAAATGATCGGACGTGTCCTGAGTTGCCGCGTGTCCTTATTACGGTGTTGTGTGACGAGGGATGTCTCTGAGAGAATCTCCCTTCCCTAATGGCTTCGTTGAGGCTCTTCACGCCGTGGGGTGGGCCCTCGTCTTCCCCTGCTTCTGGTTCCTCGACCGTCTCATCGCCGTGTGCGTTTCCACCACGGCGGAGCGCAGGCAGAGGCGGGAGGAAGAGTGCTACCTCCACCCGTTCAAGGTGTTTTTTGGCTCGCTGCTCTTCTTCTTCCTGTTCCTCATCTGGACACCGTTTGCGTTGCTGGGTTTCCTGCTGTGGGCACCGCTCCAGTGCGTACGCCGTCCCTTCTCATATCAGAGGCGGGAGACGACGGTTAAAATGCAGGACCGTAACGCTGGATGGGAGGAGTCTGGAAAAGTGACGTTTGGGTTTTTAAGTGCTAATCTGTGTCTCCTGCCTGGCGGTCTGACACGCTTTAGTAACTTGGCTCACACGCAGCAGCGGGCGCTCACCATCGGGCACAACATTGTGCAGGGCGTGAGTCGGCCACATATCCGAATTTTTGTCGACTCGCCAAGTAGCAGCGCAGCCTTGAGTCCGTCCTCTAGCCTTCTGAATGCAGGCACCGCCTCCTATGGCACCGCGAATGCTCAGACACAACCGGTGGCACCAGAACAGGATGGGGACGTTCCTAAAAGTTCACTACCAGTTACAGAGGCTGCAGACGGCGATAAAGAAATCCAAGAAACAACCACCGGAGGCGCAGTAGCGAGCAATCACACGCACGAACTCCAGGTGAACGGAAGCCACGTGAAGCCCGCACGATTGTTAAACACGCCTCTCGAGGTCTCGGCTCTGTTTCCAGCCAGTGTGGACATCCTGTGTCTGCAGGAAGTGTTTGATAAAAGGGCGGCGGCCAAGCTGGCAGAGGTTTTGTCTCCGCTCTTTGGTCACATCCTGTATGACGTGGGCGTGTATGCTTGTAGCTCCGGCTCCTGGTTCAAGTTCTTCAACAGCGGCTTGTTTGTGGCCAGTCGTTACCCGGTGATGGAGGCGGAGTACCACTGCTTTCCCAACAGCCGAGGAGAGGACGCTCTCGCTGCTAAAGGCCTGCTCTGCCTGAAGGTGCGTGATTACATTTCTTTCCACTCATGTGAGCCACTCAGCTCTGTTCACTTCTCATTTACATTTGGCCACACCCACAGAACTCCATAAAAGGCAAACAGAGCTGAAAAGTCACACCAAATGGCGACTAAACGGTTGAAGAATACTTTAGCATGAGCCGTGTGTTAAATCTTTCAGTAATTCAGTTCAACCACTGCAGCGCATCAAGTGTAGGTATCGGTGCGTTATATTTGTTCTCATTGAACTCGTCGAATAATAAATGAGTTTCCTGTTAATGAGTCTTCTTATATGGAATTCAGATAAAATTAGGAGTAAACTAACTACGAACATTTGCGACACATTATTTTTTTTTCAATAAATGTTGTGTGGTGCGTTTTTGTTTTCTAAAATGGAGAAACGGTTTGATTGGCAGGTACACACAGGATTACAGAAGGGGGAGAAGAACATGGTGGGCTTTTTTAACTGCACCCATCTTCACGCTCCAGAAGGTACGGTGTTTTTACGTCTCTCACGTCATATTTTTATCTCCGACGCCTCGCGTGTTCCGGTCTCTGAGCTGGTGAAGGTGCTCGTATGGATGTTTTGTTCTGCTTTAGGAGAAGGAGAGATCCGATGTCAGCAGCTGGACATGATCACGCACTGGACCAGCGAGTTCCAGAATACAACCAGGCAGGAGGACGAGGTGGTGGTGTTCGACGTGCTCTGTGGAGACCTCAACTTCGACAACTGCTCTCCGGGTACGTCACCAAAACATTCCAGCACCCAGAAGGTTCCTTAAGTTTTATTAATTTATATATTTTAGGATTTACATTTTATTTTTATTCTAATTTCTATTTTATTCTAGGATTTATATTTTACATTTTTAATAAAAACAAATTACTTAAAAAAATATTATATATTTTTATTTTTTATTATTTATTAATTCTTTCATTTTAGGATTTTAGAATCATTATTATTAAAATATTTTAATGTATTTTTTATTTTTAATTCAAATAATAATAATAACTTATATTGGTTTTATCACCTCATGAATTTATCTTCGTTTTATTTTTAATCTTTATTCGATTATTCAAAAATTGACTAACCATTTTATTTTATTTTATTGCAGTTTTTGTTTTTCATAATTTTAAATGTATTTGAATGTTTTGAAAATTATATTTGTTTTCTGAATATATTTGAATTATTTGTTATTTCCTTATGTTTATTTAACTTTATTTATTTATTTATTATACGTTTTTCATTAATTCTGAGATAAGATTATTTAAGATTCTTTAATGTTTTTAGTATAATTCTTTTGAAATGTACATTTCAGTTTATTCTATATTTGTAATAAATTACACTTTTGGGTTTTTTCTTGATTTGATCATAAAATGATTTTTGTTAGAATTTTTGATAATTGTTGGATTAAGTTGTAAGATGTGTTTATATAATCAGAATAATGTTACTGATGTAATGTTTTGTATAAAATGTTTCTCACAGTTTTGCTGTTTTATTCATACAGATGACGATCTGGAGCAGAAACACACTCTGTTTAACGATTACACGGATCCGTGTCGTGCTGCGGCGGGCCGAGAGAAACCCTGGGTTATCGGTACACACACTGTGTTCTGTGTTTTATTCTCTTCCTCCAAAATCACTTACCCTGTTTATTTATTAATAAACAACATGTTGAACTTTTTATCTGGTTATAGTTGTATTTGTTCCGTTCCGTGACGATCTGGTGATTAGTGTTTACAGTCCTGGCTGTTTGTTTCTTCTTCACTCCAAAGGTACTCTGTTACAGCAGGACAAGTTATACCACGAGGACGTCAACACTCCAGATAACCTGCAGAGGTCAACCACCATTTACTCATTTATTTATTTATTTATTCGCTCATTCATTCATTCATTCATTCTGTTGCAGAGGAAATAAATCAGTTTCAGTTGTAACAGAGTCATATATTCAATTATACATTCAATTCTGTATTTTATTTTATATTTAGTTATTTGTTCAATTATATATTCAATTATATATTTAATTTTATATTTACTTTTTTGTTCAGTTATATATTTATTTAACTATATATTTAATTATATACTCGGTTCTGTATGGGGGCAGCATGGTGGCGTAGTGGTTAGCATGTGCGCCTCACAGCAAGAAGGTCCTGGGTTCCATACTGTGTGAGCGTTTCTGTGTGGAGTTTGCATGTTCTCCCTGTGCTTGCGTAGGTTTCCTCGCACAGTCCAAAAACATGCACAGTAGGCTAATTGGCAGTTCCAAATCACCTGGACTGTTGGCCCTGCGATGGCCTGGCGAGCTGTCCAGGGTGTACCCCGCCCTCATCCAGAGTCGGCTGAGATGGACGCCAGCCTCCCCGCGACCCTAATTAGGAATAAGCGGTTCAGAAAATGAATGAATGAATGAATGAGTTCTGTATGGATCAGTGATTTTGAGCAGTTGATGTTTTTTCTTTTGAGATTCTAAGTGGTTATATTCACACACTGGTGATGTTTCTGTGAAAGAGTTTTAAATCTTTGTGGTTTTGAAGGGAATCATATCGGATGGCTCTCGTTATCTGCTGGTTTAATCTCGTGATGATTTCTGCAGGACTCTGGAAAATGAGGAGTTCCGTAAACTGTACCTGGCCCCTCCGATACCCCGGGGCGACACCCCTCTCGTGTACCCCGAACCCGGGGAGGCCTGGGTGGGCCGCCGCATCGACTACCTCCTCTACAGAGAGAGCACTTTGACAGAGCGCTTGCGCACGGTGAGACGCTGCAGACTTCAGAACTCACATTTTACTTGATATCACGGAATATAATAATAAAAAAATGATCAAAGTCGTATTCTGAGACAAACCTCATCTGAGTTGAACCTCGGATTCAGGAAGAACAATGTGGTTTTCGGCCCAGCTGCAGCACTCTCGACTCTCTACACACTCTGCCGGATCCTGGAGGGGGCATGGGAGTTTGCCCAATCTGTCCACATGTGCTTTGTGGATTTAGAGAAGGCTTTCGACCGTGTCCCTTGGGCTGTCTTGTAGGGTGTGAGTACGGGGGACTGGACCTGTTGCTATGGGCCATTTGGTCTCTGTACCACCGGAGCCGGAGCTTGGTCCGCATTGGTAACAACAGGTCTGATTCGTTTCCGGTGGGGGTTGGAGTCCACCAAGGCTGTTCATTGTTTCCGGTTCTATTCATAATTTTTATGGACAGAATTTCTAGGCGCAGCCGAGGTGGTGAGGGGTTCTGGTTTGGTGGTCATAGGATCTCGTCTCTGCTTTTTGAAAATGATGTTGTCCTTTTGGCTTCATCGCGCCGAGACATTCAGCTCTCATTGGAGCGATTTGCAGCTGAGGATGAGAATCAGCACCTCCAAGTCTGAGGCCATGGTTCACAGCCGGAAAAGGGTGGAATGCCCCCTCCGGGTCTGGAATGAGGTCCTGCCCCAAGTGGAGGAGCTTAAGTATCTCGGGGTCTTGTTCACGAGTGAGGGAAGGATGGAGCGGGAGTTTGACAGGCGGATCGGTGCAGCCTCT
>JAOUQZ010000025.1:16167209-16184440 GCA_028564935.1 Neosilurus hyrtlii
CTCTCTCTCTCTCTCTCTCTCTCTCTCTCTCTCTCTCTCTCTCTCTCTCTCTCTCTCTCTCTCTCTCTCTGGAGGATATCGAGTGTTTAGCTAGTGATGGGATGCTGTTAGCGAGCTGCTGTTTAGCGGGACAGATTCGTGTCTGGGACGCACAGACTGGGGATTGTCTCACCGTGATACCGAATAATGGGTATGTACACACACACACACACACACACACACACACACACGATGTGACCCTAACATCCCTCCCCTGTAGTTTAAGGCGGAGCAGCAGTAGTGGATGTTGGGATCAGCGGGACGGCTGGGATCACTACGACCCCGAATTCTCCCCCAGGGCAGAGTCTTGCACCGCACCCACACCCGTCAGCGAGTACGCAGTGCGCCGGAGGCCGACCCGCCCCACCCTGTTCGTGGATCAGCCGGACTTGACTGCGCTAATCGACACCAACTTCAGCGAGCTGCCTCCGTCCTGCGTGCCCTCGGACTGCGGCTTTGACTTCGGTGGCCTGGTGGAGAAAGCGTATAAAGAGCATGAGGTGACATCGCCTCCGCCGACAATCCCAACCCCACTTCCTCCAACCCCTCCCACACCGCCGGCCCCGCCCATCGAGAGGCTGAGCGTCCCGTCGGGAGACTGGGAGAGTTCGGTGTGGTCGATGGAGCTCAGGGGAAACCTGATCGCCGCTGGGAGGAGCAATGGAAAACTAGAGGTCTCTCTCTCTCTCACACACACTCTCACACACACACACACACACACCTTCACATCATACACACTGCTGTATTGCCTGACATTATCACATGATCAGTTGTGTGTGAAATGTAAGCAAGGTGTGTGTGTGTGTGTGTGTTTCAGTTGTGGGATGCTGTGGAGGGACTGCTGCGGTGCTGCAATGAGGACGGATCATCGGGAATCACTGCCCTGGCGTTCCTTAACAATAGGCATGTATAACACACACACACACGCACACACACACGCACACAGTATCCTGATTTTGACTGTGTGTGTTTCAGGATCGTTGCAGCTCGTCTGAATGGCTCTCTGGATTTCTTCACTGTTGACATTAACAATTCGCTGGGTTTACTGCACAGAGGTAACACGCATACACACAACCATTAACCGTTATACACTTAACCGTCACACATTTATAATAATGATTAAAATTAAATGTCTCAGATTGTAAAGTGTGTGTGTGTGTGTGTTTGTTTCAGGGCCACCGGGTCGGAGCAGTTTGCCACCGTCGCCCTGTTACAGCAGCGAGGATGCGATTAGCTGCCAGTTAACGCGCTCGGTGCAGTGCGCTCACCAGAAACCCATCACTGTGCTCAAAGCTGCTGCGGGTCGAGTCGTCACCGGCAGCCAGGACCACACCGTCCGAGTAAACGCCCCTCTCTCTCTTTGTTTCTCTCTATCTCTCACACACACACACACCTGCTGTCTTTGGCCTCACCGGGATTTCAGATTGCGATCATGTTGGTGCTGTTGTTGTGCAGGTGTACCGTCTGGAGGATTCCTGCTGCCTTTTCACCCTGCAGGGTCACTCAGGTGGCATCACCGCCATTTACATCGACCAGGTGAGCACAACCTGGACCTCCACTTCACCTTGGCATCCCAACCTATCTGAAGATTTAATTATGACCCAAATTGAGCAGACGTGACGGCCCTATTGCATTTATTTTAATTTAATTCAATTTCAATTAAAATTTTACATACAAATTATACACAGTACAATATGTAGTGAAATGCTTAGTACGACTGTCCAGAATGTAAAGAATAAACTATCAAAGTGAGAAGATGAAAAGAACAACTAAAACTTTTTAAAGTATTTATTTATTAAATTTATTACAACTACTAATAATACAGTTTGGTTATATGTGAAATCACTAAAATTTTGTGTGTGTGTGTGTACGCTGTAGACAATGGTTCTGGCTAGCGGGGGGCAAGATGGTGCCATCTGCTTATGGGACGTCCTCACAGGAAGTCGTGTGAGCCATGTTTACGGTCACCGTGGTGATGTAACGTCGCTGGTCTGCACCACTTCCTGTGTGATCAGCAGCGGGTTGGATGATCTCATCTGCATCTGGGACCGAAGTACCGGCATCAAGCTCTACTCCATACAGCAGGTCCGCAAATACCCAAACGGTTTCCTGTTTTGCGTCTCTGGGTCCTGATAGAACTCAGTTCAGTTCCAGTCAGAGTGATGATGTAATAAAATAAAGCCAACGCGGTTTTCTTGTAGAGAACTTCAACGTGTAAAATGTTCCGCTTGTAAGTTAATGCACTGCTTTAGTGCCGCGCTGGAGCGTTATGGCTAATGTAGCTAACCTTCACTTTTATCCTTAGACTCAGGTGGGGGCGTGGCCTAAAGTCTAAGGGTGGAGCATGTGATTTTATATTAAATTATTTATAAATTTATAAGTAATCAGTGTAACGACACCCTAGTGTTCACCTTAAACATAGCAGTCTCCTAGCAACACCATAGCTACCACGTACAGTCCATCTGAGACGCCATAGCAACCACCTGGGTCAGTTTAATAATCACCAAGCAACACTGCAACAAAGGCCCTGGATACCCTAGCAACTACCTACCAACCATGTGGATTACCATGGCAACCACATAGCAAAGCCTTAGCAACACCAGGGCACTTTTTATTTTTCTTTTTATTATTATTTGTTGAAACTGTTTCTGTGCCACGTGTTGCTGGGTTTTTTCCAGTGAGGAGGAGACGGCACTAAACTGGAGGTTCGAGATTAGCTTTCTAGCATCCTTATAGCACGGGACGTGAACTTCATGCGCCTGGCTAATCATGTACGATACGGATCTCTCGGTTTGGAACTGAACGTGAACGTTGGATGTGATGTTTGCTGACGGACTCGCGCTGCGTCCAGTGATGTGTGCAGCTGTTCTGTGTGTTTACAGATCAGTTCCTGTTCCTCCTCCTGCTCATATCGTTGCTGCTTCGGCGCGTCGCTATGCAAGAAGGTTTTCAAGCAATGAAAAAGGCTTTTAGCTGTCAAGTGCTAACCCAGAAAGGCTAAACATGCTAATGATGACATGAAAAATCTGTAGCGTTGTAGCTGCTTAGCATTATTGGAATAACATCATGCTAACCGTTCTGTCTCGCTTTCTCTTCCTGAAATCTCAACTCACAACCTTCTGCTAACTCACGTAGCGCACTAAAGTCATTAAAAAAAATCAAATATCCGTAACAAAAAAACAACTAGTCGAGACGAAGCTGCCGAGATCTGGATTCTGATTGGTCAGCTTAATTTTCTGTAACTGCAGCTCTGATCAGTGTAGAATAGCACGCTCACTTTAATTTGTTATCGTTTCTATGAAGTGCGAGTCGAAACTCGAACCCGACGTTGTATTTTATTTTCCCAACAGGAAGTGGGCTGTGGTGCCAGTCTGGCGGTGATCTCGGAGAGTTTATTAGTGACCGGAGGAAACGGCTGCGTGTCGTTCTGGGACCTGAACTATGGGGACCTTCTGCAGACGGTGTACCTGGGACAGAACAGCGAGGGGCAGCATGTACGGCAGCTCCTCGTGCTCGAAAACGCCGCCATCGTGTGTGACTTTGGAAACGAACTCAGTCTCGTCTACGTGCCCTCCGTACTGGAGAAGCTGGACTAAACACACACACATACGTACATACATACAGGTGTTCAGAAGTGTGTGTGCGTGTGCGAGATGGACGAGTCGTCTCCGCTCAGTCTGCATCTATTGGCTGGTTTTCTGACTTCCTGCTTCAAATTTGTACATCCTGTTTCTTTCAGGAGAAGGAGTTGATGATTTGGACAGAAAATGGCGTGTGGGTTTGTGTGCATGAGTGAAAGTGTGAGAAAGAATAGGAGAAAGCTGCCTTTTTTTATGACACGCTAGTAGAGGAACTGAAACAAGGCATGAAGTGAGAGAGAGAGAGATCCTGCTGTTTTTTTCCAACGTAAGACTGGACCTTAAATATATTTTTATTTAAAAATTTTTTGCTAGAAAAAGACTCAGAAAATCAAGTTGCAATGTATTTTTACTCCTGAAGTGACGGGAGGCTAAACATCGCTGTCTGGTGTGTGTGTGTGTGTGTGTGTGTGTGTGTGTGTGTGAGAGAGATAGAGAGCGAGAGAGTCAGCAAGTCTTATTATAATCCGATGCACGTGTAGAGGGCGTGTGTTGTGCAAAACATGTCACTTTTTAATATTTAAAAACTTTATTTATTAGTGATAAACTCTAACTGCTGGTATGAAAATGTTAAACTCTTCTAAACTCTCGTCAGATATTTTAATGTATAAAATTTGCTTATTAATTTTTCTCTTTGATGGGAATCGTGCTCGTCTGGACGGCACGGGTCGGAATTCTCTATAGGTTTTCATTATAAAAGTGACAGGTTTGTTTTCCTAGAGCTGATTGGATGGGAGGTTGAAACGACACGCCTACTACTGAGCTCGTACATTTGGAGCGAAAACCTCCGATTCCGATTTATAAAACGAGACGATATTGTTGATGGTAGCCGTTAAACCCGACGTGATACGATTCCCCACAACATTATTCAGTCGCCTCTGGTGTCATGTGACCCAACTTTAGAGCCAGTTCTCCCAGTGATAAATAATGATGTAATTGTACTATTTATTTACACTTTTGTAAGGTTTTTTTTGATGATCAGTTTAAGATTAATTTTGCGTTGTTTGATCTGAAACCCCAAATGCGTAACCTAATTTATTTTCCCTGACTTCAGTTTTGTTTAAAAGATTTCATGACTGAAGGTGCAGCACGGTGGTGTAGTGCAGCACTTCTACACCTCACAACAAGAAGGTCCGGGGTTCGAGTCCCACACTCGGCGAGGGCGGTTCTGTGTGAAGTATGCATATTCTTCCCGTGCATGCGTGGGGTGATTGGCACAATGGGGTAATTGGCTGTTATAAATTGCCCCAAGGTGTGTGTGAGTGTGTGTGTTTGGTGAGCTGTTCAGAATGTAACCCACTTTTTCCAGAGTTGGCCTCCCCGACACCATAGTGGGGTTAAGTGGTTCAGCGAGTGAGTGAATTATGAATGAAGGTGTACTATCAGGAGGAGACGGCGTTTCTCTCACGGGAGTTTTATAGGGTGTTATAACGCCGCCATGTACATCATGTAGCTTTTTAGCCTCCATGTTCTAAAAATGTTTCGTGTTTGTTGTAGAAATGTACCGTCGTGAGCAGCTTAGCTTAGGGATGTACCGATAATCAGTTACACAATACTTCATGAAATATTACCATCATGACCTCTACAGAGATTTACACGAGCTTCTCACCTCGGCTCAAGATAAAATTCTCTTTCGATGTGAGAACAGCTTCATCTCGCGCACACGCTCGTTTAAAATGTGGCCGTGTTTTTGCTTCCAAACGCCAATGTATGCTCACAGATGTGCACTTCTGAGGACGCGAGGGTGGAAGGAAACAATCGTTAGTGATGGGACCAGAGAGATGATTTATTATTTATATATATATTTATTTTGCTCCAAAAACAGCGACGGCTTGTAAACAGGTCGTCTGTTAGCATGACGTGACTCTGAGATTACAAGTTAAACTGTTTGTTAATACGCAGGATTAATGTCGCAAAAAGCGTGAACTTGAGTTTCACTCACCTTGAATGAGTGTTTTTCAGATTTCATCCCAAACATGGTAACTTATTATAATAAGTCTTAATTTGTACTTCTGAGCTTTTTAAATTCTCAAATTTACAAAAAAATATTCATTATAATTAAAATATAATTCACCTCGATGTTCATTCCCACACCGTGAGCCACCGGCTGGCTTTAAAAAAACTAAACAAAACATTTTTTTTTTCCTTTTTTTTTCTGTACATAGTATTTTAGTATTTTTAAAGAAGTTGATTTAAAAATGTCTAGCAGTTTTATTTTTATTTATTTAATTTTCTGTCTGTTGTGGATAATCGTGGACTCCTCCAGGAGAAAGGGGTTCCTTTTAAAACACTAAACAAAGTCGGCTTTCTTATAATTCAATTACTTTTTATTTGAATGAATTCGTAGTGAAACCCGACTGCAACTCACCCGATACACCGAGTAGAAACGCACAGTACAGCACAGAGACGGTAATTTATTAGCAATATGAATGTAAATATGGAGACGTTAAGCGCTGTGTGTGTTTTGTTGGTAGAAATGTGAATGATGTTTTTATGTATTTTATGTTTTTAGATGAGTTGAGAATGACAGTGATGGTAACAGATACCGGTGTTATTAGAGATGATGATGCCGCCGATGATGATGAGCCGACAGGTGTGTTTTGGTGAGTGCGCATCATTAAACACGGTTCGGCTGCTGTCACGCTCGAGGTCGTTCTGCTTTTCTGAAATGTTTCAAGTTTTTTTTAGCTTAAATTTCCAGACTAAAAATAATTCTAAAATCAGCCGGAATCTTCTCACCCCTCTCTCGCCTTCTGGTAAAAATACGCACGGGGGGGCTCCAAGTGTGTCTCCAAGTGTGAATGCAGCCTTTAATATGTGTTTAAAGTTTAGCATTGTACGTGTTAAGCAACCTGAGTGCACATGCACAGCACTTCATAAAGATGTGGGTGGCAGCATCACGTTACAGAGGTGGATGGAGGTCGTGAACGATAGGGAGGCGATACTTGGACGCACGGGGGGAACAAAAAAAAAAAACAACAAAAAAAACCAGACTTTGGGTTCTCGTTCATTCTCTGTTAACATGATGAACAGTGATTGTTGAATCAACAGCATCATCAGCCATTAGATCAGTGCGTACGTTCTCATTAACGTCACATGATTTTTAAATGTGATTCCGTTGGTATATCAGCAGTTCAGATGCGCTGTCGCTAAATAACCAAAGTGTCTCGGTGGTCACAGAGGAAGAGGTTTTCAGTTTCTTCCGTCAGAAATGGTCGCATTAACATCGAACCCTTGTTCTGGTCTCCTTTTTTTGTCATCTAATCAATCCTTCGTCAACAGAAAACCAACATGGTGCCAAGCTTGAACTTTTTTGCGGCACCAAAAATCCCATGTTGCGCTGCCACCTTTGGTACTTGACCAGTTAAGCACTGGACCACTTTACTGGTGCTGTGCCCTTGAATTTATTTGGTGTATAAATGCATGAGGAATAAATATACACAATACAATCTACCGACCGACTGCACCGATGTTTCCAAATCTGGAAAAATGGAACAGTGATCCATTGGATACCAGTTGGTTCTATATTCATTGTTTTTCAACATCCTCATCATTTCAGCAACGAACAAATGTACAGCCTTCATGTAAATAGCCTGAATCCGAAGGATGTTTTTTTCACAGAAACTTCCAGAAGCTTGAGTTGCTTTTCCTCGTGCAGCAGGAACAAGTTGCATCCATTTTCCTACGTGTTTACAAAGGTCACTCTCGAACCACCCATCTACTACGAAAGCTCGCAAAACGACAAAAATAACCCAGGTGGACGCTGCTGCGCGCACGTAAGCCCTCCTATTTGACACTGTGTGTGTGTGTGTGTGTGGCAACGGCAAGCTACACCTGAAACACCACCCCAAAAACGTAGAGCAAGTTGTGGCCATCAGCGTCCAGTCTTTCAAGAACAAATGGTTTTTACATGGGAAGTTGATCCGGGGCAACTTGTTCTGATCCGGGGCAAGTTGTTCCATAGCAAGTGCCCGTGTAAAAGCAGCTAGAGGGTCAAGGTTAAACCCGGTGGCGTCACGCCGTCCAAATAAATCTGCACATTTCTGAGCAAACAAAGCACCCGGCGCTCTTATTCACTTCTGTTATTTATACATTGTGTCATGAAAGTATATTTTCCCCATAGTAGGACTCCCTGGGCTTCCTAAAAGTGATACTTAGACATTTCTGACCCCGTTTATCCGTTCACACTCTCGGGAGTGGGGAATAATGCTGGAAAGTTGCAACGTATAAAGCAAAGAGAATTCCGGAAGGAGGATATAAACTAACGCTTATATTTTTTAATGTGTGGGGGTGGGGAACAAGATCTTTGTACTAATTTGCAAATAAAAATACGTTTTTGTACCTTGGTTATTTGCCTGATAGTTCTTGGTTTTGTGACTAACTGACATATTGTTCTTGCTAATTAGCGCATGTTAGCATGATGAGAATCGTGAACATGTCCAACAAGAGTAAGAAATGATTTTAAGAGATTGATTTTTATTTACAACATTTAACAAATCAAGTTATGATTTAATGAATCAGAAATAAGTCATAAGGTTATAATGAGTTATAAGGAAGGTGAGTACGTGGCATATATCATACCGCACGGTGTCACTTAGCCATTCATAAAGTTTAGCAAATATTCCCTCCAAAAATATCCAACAATAGACGTCAGCTTGTAATGTTAGTAGAAGGCAGCTCGCGTTATCAGATTCTGTAACCTGGTCCTCACTGGCTTTTTCAGTTGTATGCTAATAACAGCATTTCATTGTCAGATTCTTTGTTTTCCAACTTGTTCCTGGCTGGCCACAAATAATCCATGATGCAAGTCACAATGTGGAATAAAGAGGAATCTGACATAACCATTTTTTTTAAAAATGCAATCTAAAGAAGTTCTAAGTGAACTTGTCCATTCTGTTCATTTGCTTTCATGCCAATTGTTCCTTGAGTCCACCTTGTGGTTTTTCCATCGTTTAAAAAAAAAAAAAAAAAAAGACATATTTGGTATTGACACGCAGATATCCACGTAAAAGGCCCGAGTCATCTTCAGAAGAGTTGTGCATGCTGGGGAAAGAGCTTTTAGGATCAAGGATGGCACTACCAGAAAAATGCAGACTTAGAGATACAGAGACCGACTCATGGTGACATGGTCCTAGAGGTACAGGCCATGGACAAGGATTCAGGACACTGGGAATTCCCCTGCTCCAAAATAACGGATTCAAATAAAGGCTGGTAGATAACTAATAAGCAGCGGAAAATGCTAAATGATAGCATGATCTTAGAGTACAGAACACGGAGGCATAAACAGAAGTCACCTCCTTAAAAGGACAAAAGGGATTCCAGAAAATCAGGACTTGAGAGTCCAGAGTGGATCCAGGGAGCTGAGTGGGTCATCTCCATTGGGAGGACCCTGCAGACCCTGGCCTTCCTGTGCCTGAAAGAAACTCTGCTTGCTGATTCTTTGTTTGCCACGGCAACCATTGTCGAGCGTAAAAGCTTCAGGTGTTAGCGAAGCCAGAAGGTCCAGGGATGATGGTGCTGGAGGAGCTGCTTCAGGCACAACCTGGTCGATGGAGACTGGCAAAGGTGTGGATCCATCGAACCCATTACCTTGGTGGTTAGGAGGTGAAGGGGATGTGGATGGCATCTGACCCGGAGAAGCAGGGCAGGAAGTTGGGGGACTTAGGGGGGCAGCAACTGCGTCAGTGGGAGTTGGAGCCTGCAGCTCCTGGACTAGTGTTAACTCAGGGTCTAGTCCTGCAGCAACAAAAGGCATCGGGTCCTGATCGGACTCGACGCTGGGTGGGCGGATGCTTAGCCTAGCAACCGTTGCCTGGATGGAGCTAATGGGCATATCGCCTCCGAGAACAATATCCTGAGCCTCTGGCTGTGGGTACTGCTGCATAAACACATCAAGGTTTATTAGATTAGCGTTCATAAATCTTAAGGGGTCACTGTACAAATCTACCACTAAGTCTACAAATCTAAACACTGATGCCCTAAAAGTGTTTCACCTTCACTGCTGCACTGTTGGTAAACTTCTGGGTTGGCATGGGAATGATGCCGTGACGGTGGAGGACCTGCTCTGCATGCTTCAGGACTGCCTCGTGGCAGAATTTTAGGTGCAACTGTAAAAAACATAGCAAGACAACAACAGGTCTTTTTAGCCAGATTCAAAAATACTTTTAAGATATTTTCCTGGATGTTGCACACACCTTCTCCTGTAGCATGTTCTTCCTCTGTTGTCTCATCTTCCTCACCAGCTGGGATAGGTCAGGTATACCATTCCCAGCCTCCAGTTCTTGTAGTGCAGCATACAACAGGCAAAAGGCTCCGGTTCGGCCAACACCAGAGCTGAAATTACAACCACCTGAGGTTGAAAATTTTGAAAGCAGAGCGCTGTATGTTCGGCTATCTGGATAACTTACCTGCAGTGCACTACGACGGGTGTGTGCAAAGGCCGCTGGAGAAGGTAATGTCCATGAACTTCCTGAATGAAGCGAATGAGGTTACTTTTACTCTCTGGCAAGCCACTGTTTAAAGAAGAGAAAGAGAAAAAAGCCTTGTTTACTCTGCGCTTCAGGTTAATTAAGGGCATCAACTCTGGGTGTTTGATTCTTACAGTTCAGGCCACGAGGTGAACTGTAGGTGGATAACTGTGCGCTTCAGACTTTGATCACGGTACTGTAGTCCAATCATGCGTTCCACATGAGTGGCGGTGTTTTTCTGGGTAGTCAGGCTGAGTGTGATTGAACCTTGAGTGATTTGCTGTCCTCTTTCAGCTGGAAAATAGTGCAATACTTTTTGCTGTAAAAGACAGATGGAAAAAAGGATTATGACAAAAATTAAGGATGGTCTAACATTTTGGGGCTTTGGGCATGAGGTCTTTACCTTTTCGAGTTCTTGCTCAGACACCAGCATCACAATTAGAGACACTTTCTGCTCGTAGACCATGAGCCAGAAATCAGCAGCAGTTCCAGTAAGTGGAGCCTGTGTTGCTATAAGACGGGGACAATATGGTGAAAGGTCGTCGATAAAGCTTGCATTGATGTAGTCGTCTTTGCCAGAGTGCAGAACAACTCTATTACAGTCATAAGGCATGACGTCCTGATGGCGGTTTTTCATGGTGTAGCACCGGGCTATAGCAATAGAGAGCTGCCGAGAATCCTTCTCTTGTTGATCTTGCAGCTCCTTCCATCGCGCATCAAGTTCAGATAAACCCCCCTCTCCTGACGGACGCTCCAAAGACTGGACAGTTGCCCGAAACTTTTCCAGCTCCGCACAAAGCTGCAAGACCCTCTCTGGAGCCTGGTACGGGTCACCTTGAATAATCTTTACTCCCTCTGATTTCTTGCGAAGCTGTTCATCTTGAGGATCAGCTTTGGTGGGTAATAAGACATTGGCAGTGTCTTTGCTACCACCATGTTGACTCTCAGGGCTTGAAGAGAGAAGATCATCTGTACTGGAATTCTGGTGCTGGAAGAGTGAGCTGGATGATGGCAAAGGGCCAGATTGGGGCAAGGGTGTTGTTGCAGTCTGTGGTATCACGGCACCTGCAACAGGTGTGAGAGCAGGAGAGGGTCTCTGAGGCACTATACCAAGTGAGGAAGGCCCTGGTGATGGAGAAGGTGACAGGGCAGGCAAGACACTGCTTGGTGTAGCCCCCGGTGCAGCTGAAGATGGTGGGATCATTCCTTGAGGGAGTGACTGGTGTCCAGGTGCAATGGCTGGGCCGGAATGTTGGATTGGTGCAGGAGGAATGATCCCAGCATGTGGCCCAGGGTAAGGTGCTGGTGCTCCTGCTGGTACCTGTGGAGGCAAAGTCTGGGGTTGTTGAGGAACTGTGGTCTGGTGCGGAACCATAGGAATACCACCATAACCCAGCGGTGTAGAGTGAGGAGGGAGATGGTGCTGAGACAAGCCGATTGGTTGTGGGGTCATCTGTGAAGGCACTGAAGGATGAGGTCCTGGAGGGAGCTGTGAGGGAAGTTTGCCATGCGGCTGTGAAGCAATAGTGTTGGTGTGTACTGGAAACTGAGCAGACAGAGAGGCTGGAGGTAGCTGTGATTGGACAGGGACTGGAGCTCTTGGTGCAGATGCTGGGAATGTTGGCTGGTAGGGAGGATGAATTTGTTGGTGGGAGGGATGTGGTAATGCCTGGGAAACACTGGGTACTGGTGGATGAGACGGGTGAGGTAAAGACTGGGAAACAGCAGATACGGGTGGACGAGAGGGGTGCAAGACTGGTTGGGAAGCTGCAGGCATTTGTAGGTGAGCAGGAGGAGACATTTGGGAGGCAGATGGTAGCATTTGAGGCTGGGAGAGTGGGGGTATTTGTTGGGGAGTGGGAGGCATTTGCCTGTGGCCCGTAGGTGGTACCTGCTGTGACGAAAGGGGTGATTGTGGGGGACGAACAGGATGTACTTGCTGATTGACTGGGGGCATATAGGGCTGAGAGGAAGGAGGCATTTGCTGTTTAACATTTGGTAAATGTGGCATTAGTATTTGAGGCATTGGCTGAGAGGATGTGGGCATTTGGGGTTGCATGGAATGGTGGGGCAGCTGATTCGGACCAATGACATTCACTGGTTGACAACCCGGAAGAAATGTAACGGGAGGGTACACTTGCTGGGGGTGGGGCACAGCAGATGGTTTGGAGTGAATATTAAATGGCTGTTGCTGAAGATTGTGTGGACCAGGTGGTCTCTGTTGCCCCATGTGGTGTAGGTAATGGGGCTGAGTTTGTTGTGGGAGCTGAGGCCCAGTTACAGGTGCAGGCAACTGCTGCTGACCGGGCACTGGCTGTAAAAATGGCTGAGGTGGGCTTGGCTGTGGTTGGCCTTGACTGTGAACTTGGGGAAACAGTTGATGTGGTTGTGTCTGTGGTTGAGAGGCTTGCAGTCCCTGAGGTGGCTGGCTCATAGGAACACCAGGCTGCTGAAAATACTGAGGCTGAGAAGCTAGTGGAGGTGGAGGATTATACACAGCGGGAGTGGGGGTGGGCACAGGGTGTCCAGGGGTGGGTGCAGGCATAGCTGGTTGTCCTGTTTCTGGAGTGTAGCTGGGAATAGGTGTTTGCACACTGTCTACAGTGGTGGTGGATGTGCGGATGGGAGTTGGTAAGCCTGATACAGCCGGTTGGGTCGATAACGATGGAGGACGATACCCAGACACTGAAGGAAGGTGAGAGATTTGAGGATTGGGTATCTGAGCAACCTGATGTTGCTGGGGTAGGGAGCCTGGTGGCAGATTGTGGTTGAAACCCTGGGTTGGGGGGAGTGTTGAATAACGAGAGATTTGAGCGAGAAGCTCCGGTGGTGGAAGATTTGGTGGAAACCGAGGAGGGGCATATGGAGCAGCTACCCCTGGATGAAAAGCCTCTGGCATCATGGGAAAAGCAAGCTCTGGAGGCAAACTACGCAGATCTTCTGGTAAGTCTCCACCTAATGCTAGAATGGCAGCATTCAGCTTGGCTATTTCAGGGTCTTCTATGGCAGAGGGATCCATATCTGAGGCTTTCTTTTGGGTTGGCTTTGGAGCTGTGGGCCTTTGAGGAACCTTTTTTTGAAGCTCTCTGTTGGAAACCATTGAGGGTTAATGAGCATGTAAGGTTGTTTAAACTCATCATTAATTATTATGAACAAATGCAGTAGCAACATCAAATCTGGGCCATTTGTAAATAAGCCTGGGGAATTGTGGTGAATAATAAAGTGAGATTATTTACGTTCAAACATACTACACTGCCTCTTACTTTTCCAGAATGGTTTGCCTCTCTTCGTCCCTGGTCTTGCAGATGGTCTTGGCCCTTTCTAAGAGGCAAGAAGCCTTTGCCTCCAAGTCTTCATAAAACTCTTTTCCCTCCTGCGATTTCTTCATCAGGTCTTCATAGGCTTCGTAGGAAGCAACCAGCATTTGCACCGTACTATTCCATCTGCAGAATGAACAGAAAAAATGTGTAAAATGCAAAAACTTTCCCAGATCAATTTTCATTTAGCACAAAACCCTGCCTCCCTCAACTCTTACTTATGTTCCGTCTCAGCCATGCTCTTGCGTACGGTCGCGTACTGGACGTTCGCATCTGTCAGTGCCTTCAGGATGTTTTCCTGAGCGGTGAGATTTTGGTCGATGTATACCTTAACCTGTTCGTATTTCTTCAGCTGCTCCTCAAATAAGCTCTGAGAAGGTTCAATGACAGATGAAAAGAACACACCATGTGTATCTACAGTAGTTTTTAAATCATCAAGAACCACAGTGTTTACTGGTAAGGAAACCAAATTCTTATCTAGTACCTTCATGTCCGCTCTCTCAGTGGTAACTAAAGCAGCAGTGATGTCATCTTGTTGGATCAGCTCCCTCAGCTGCTTCTCAAGGGAACTGCGCTGGTCTTTCATCTCTTGTACTTTACCCAGAATCCTTTTCATGCACTGGAGGCCTGCGACTTCATCTGGAAAAATGTCAACAAATGTACTGTTTTTCTGTTTGTGATGTAACTCGCTTGGATCAGAAGTTTATTTACAGGCCACCCTTCCACAGTGTTGGGAGGGGGATTTCTCTAAGCCTGTACCTTCAGAAAGCTGTGGTCTGGGCAGGGCCTCTCTCAGAGTGTCCAGTGGTCCACCCAGCAGTCGCAGGTTGCTGATGTGCAGATTCATGGCACGGTGAAGCTCAGTGTTGGTGAAGCTTGCTTTTTCGTGGGCCTCCAGGTACTTCTCTAGATCCCTACGGAGCTCAGCAATGGCGGCAGGTTGGGCCGGGACACTCTGCTTCCCTGCTACCTCTTCTAGCTTCCGGTCACCTGCTTCGTCATCGTCTAACACGGACTGAATCTCCCTCAGTGAGGCCTCCACATCCGTGAACACACCTGATAGTACTGGGGTAAACAGATGTAAATTAAATGTTTTGGAGGACTGCAGCTCTGATGTTATTTGTCAATGTACTGACACACCAACACCAACCCTGCATGGACTGGATCAGACTCTTTACTGTGTCTGGTCTCACACTAAGAGCCGCGCACTTCTCCATAAGCACAGAGGGGATGCTGTTGTACATGTCCATGTTGTCCACGGTGTCTGGGTCCAGATTCAGAGAATCCATGAATTGTCTGAAAAAAAAAAAAAAACAAGACGAGTCATGCTAACATGACTACAAAAAAAAAAAAAACCACACTCGGACCCTGCGCTAGTTTATCACTCACGCTAACGTCTCGTTCTTGCTGTCTATTTTTGCCATGATGTCACGGAGCAGCTTGGCCTTTTCTTCACTGCAGAAGACAAAAGTATTATTTACTGAACTTATTAATCAATACCAGCTTGATGACAAAATACAAACAGTTATTCTAGTAACAAAGAGTCAAACATGAGATTCTGAAGTTCATTATTAGCAAAGTTGGACGATTAACGACAGCAACCTGTAAAGAGAAGATGCCTCGTGAGCAGCCATGGGTACCAGCTTGGAGAAGATGTCCGGTCCGGTCACACTGGGGTCTGTTGGATTCACGGGTAAGGCTTTGACTAGTGGCGCACCTAGAGAAATATGAACATGCATTTATTTATTCATTTTCCAAATGACTTGATCCTAATTAGGGTCATGGGGAGGATGGAGCCTCTCTCAGGGGTACAACCTGAACAGCTCGACAGTCCATCGCAGGGTCAAAACACACACAACCATTTACACTCACCATCACACCTAGGGGCTGCCAAATAACCTTATGTGCATGTCTTTGGACTGTGGGAGGGAGCCAGAGTACCCGGAGGAAACCCATGCAGGCATGATGAGAACATGCAAACTCCACACAGGAATGCCCTCGCCGAGCCCACAACCTTCTTATGGTAAAACGGACGTGCTAACCACTATACCACATACCACCCCCCCCAAAAAATACCTTTAACTGATGGCAGCGTCTCCAGAGATGGCACGGCTTCGTGATAAATGAAGTCATTGTCTTTCTTGGCGGAGTTAAATCTAAAAAAAATAAGAAAAGAAGTGATGTACATCTATAAACCATGTAGGAACGATGATGGTGATTAGAGACGCAACACACGCTAACGCGGCTACTTACTTCCCCCCGATGACATCCATGGTGAAGCGCAAGGCTTCTTGGACACTATCCGGCTGTCCTTTAGCCAGCTTTATCGCTTCGTTCAGTTTGTCTAAAGAACTCTGGAGATAAGTGAGCTGTGGAGCGGGAAAAAAAACAAAAACTCAAACATATTAAAAAAAATTTGAGAGATTTTAAATAAAAACATTGTACAGGTGTTGGTATGAAGATCTGAAAGAGGATTTGGAAGAATTATGGGATGCAAAAGATGTGTAATGAGGTTTACGAAAAAAAAATAAGTGAGGAAAGTCAGATGTTTACCCTTTCACCATATTTCTGCTGCTCCTCTGCCTGCTTCCCCATGTGCAGCTGTGGAGAGACACAAAATGTCAGTGAGATCACGCCCAAAACGTATTCGCCTCTCTCTCAGAATCACGTCACTCCGCTCGTTACACACACAGTTCTACACTTTCTCATAGACACCTACATGAGCGATAGCAGCAAAATAGTAAATCTTCATCTGCACCAGTTTCTTCCAGTCTTTCTGGATCTTCCCGAGCATCGAGGCGGTGTCGGAGTTCTCCAGGGCACGACACGCCTCCTTATAATAATCCACTACCTGAAAACAGCAGCGAGGGGGGAAATTTTATTTCTTTATTATTTTATTTATTTATTTTACAGAGAAACAATAGAAATGCACTGAGTGGGGAAGGTGTTAGCCAAGAATCAACAATTTCAAGTGAATCTGAATGGAATAATGTTTTGAAAATCTAATTCTGTAAAAATAAATAAAACTATCACACAACTTTAGATTTTCTTTGTGTATTAAAGGAGCTGTCATGACTTTTACCAAAAATTAAGTAAACAAGAAATCCTGTAAATAGGCAGTGAATGCCCAAAATACTTATCTATATTTGTTAAATAACCTTTCAACTTACAAGAACCGGTCCCTTGATGGACATCAAAAACAGTGATAGTCGGTAATGGCGGATGGCCGCCGTGGCAGCCATATTGGATATGGGAACGAGATGAAATACAACAGGCTTGTGTAGTTACACAGTCCCAACATCCACACCATAAATAGTGACCAGTAATGGTGTTTTTGAGTCAGTGCGCGAAATACAACTCTGGACCGATAGACGGATAACGCATGTGATGACGATATATTTTTTTAATATTCCTGCAAAATTTTACTGAACTGGTCAAATGAATGAAATTCACCTCTGTTCACCTTCATAAATCAAATTTTCATTGATATAAACTGTTGTTTTATCCAATTATACCTTGAATGTTATTCAGACTCCTTTCATAAACCAACCATGACACCGCCCCTTTAAATAGTATTAAATATTTTATGTATTTAATTATATAAAGTGAATAATCATTAATAGCTGTTTACATTTCATACAAGATGGGATTTTTTTTGTTGTATTGTTATATCTTTTTAACTTTATTATAAAAAGTATATATATATATATATATATATATATATATATATATATATATATAAAATATTTTTGATACTGTGGGAAATACCT
>JAOUQZ010000025.1:16210041-16231032 GCA_028564935.1 Neosilurus hyrtlii
TTTTTTTTTTTTTTTTTTTTTTTTTTTTTTTTAAGTATGATGAAACTTTACTGGAGCTTCCATAAACAATTCTGATCTCCATTATAAAAGTTCAGCAGTGAAAGAGTTAATTTAATGCACCCTGATCTAATGCCTTGAACGTCCATCAATAATCACAGATTTCCTCGACGTTCAGAAATAAAAGCTTCTACTGACAGGATAAAGACCCCACATCACCGTCTCTCTTCTCCACCATCTCAACTCCATTTTATTGACTCGACTCTGTCAGTGACGACTCAACGTTCCACTCAGAGTTCTCTCAATACGACCTGAAAGACCTTCAGCCTAGATCAGGAAGATACAGGCAGGAAAAAATCAATACAGCCCTCCAGTAAAGACCTGCTGAGCTTTATCCTGCTCCCCCACCCACTGACGCCCACTTTACATCAGGAGGAAATGATATCTGGAGTTAAATCAAATAAACCCTGTTCACTGCTAGAAGAGAGGATCCGACTGAGTCCAGCAGACAGAAACAATCTACAGAACAGGAAATGATTCAATCGGACAACATGGAGTGAATCAGTACGACTGATTCAATGTAATCTGATTTTTCTAAATCAATTCACTAATGCAAAACTGAGTCATTCTAGGAAAATTTATTCACTAAGGGCAAATTGATTCAGCGTGTCAAAAGTGATTCAATCACCCTACACTGACTCATTAAATTATAACTGATTCAGTCCAGAAGAACCGAATGATTATGTCAACAGTGATTCATTAAAACAAAACTGATTCACTTCAGCAAGATTCATTCAATCTTTCAAAACTGACTCACTACGGTAAAAACTATTTAGAAGATTCAAACTGATTCATTCAAATAAAGCTGATTCAATGTGATGGAATCAACTCAGCATGACACGGTGGTGGGTTAGTTAACACGTCCACCTCACAGCAAGGAGCTCCTGGGTTTGAGTCCAAATCTTGACCTCAGCAAATTTCTGTGTTCAGCAGGCTCTCCTTGTGCTTGTGTGGGCTTCCTCTGCATACACTGGTTTCCTCCCACAGTCCTAAGACATGAATATTAGGCTAAATGGTTATTCTTAATGAACCCCACCTTTGTCTGGAATCAGCAGAGATGGGCTCCAGCATCTCCGTGACCATAATAAAGGATAAAGCGATTTTAAACAGTGAAATGAAAATCAAAGAAAGGAGTCAAAACAGTGGAACTGACTCATTCTGAGGGCAAATGAGTCAGTGTCTTATAAGTGATTCAGTAAGCACAAAGTGATTCGGTAAAATCCATTAGTATATTGTTACATGACCACAAAGGTCTGAAATGTACATATAAAATAAACCAGGATTTTAGCCTCCTGTTTATTTTTTTATTTTATATAAAATCAACACTTCGCTCAGCTGGAGTCCACCGCACGGGAACACAAGCCCTGTCTGATGGAAGAATTGATTGATGGTTGGTTCTGATTGGTTACTCTGCTGTTAAATCAAGGTTTTCTGTCTCACCTGTCGTAATCCTGGCAGATCTCCCCCACGGCCACCAGCGCCTTCAGGTACTCGTTGGGCTGGTACGGGTGGATGTAGTGTAAAGAGCAGCTGTTCCGCGGGTCTCCATTAGATGCTGTGAAATCAATAGCAACCTACAGAAAGGAAAGCACAAATTACCCAGAATGCAATTTGCCTGTTTCAACCTCATTTTGGGAGCCTATTATTTATTTGTTAGAAGGTTTGATATTAGCATTGATAAGAAAAGTTATATTTATGCTTGTTTCTGTGTATCAACAGTGATTCAGTGTATCAAAAGTGATTCAGTGTATTAACACTGACTCAGTGTATCAAAAGTGATTCAGTGTATCAAAAGCGATTCAGTGTATCAAAAGTGATTCAGTGTATCAAAAGTGATTCAGTGTATCAAAAGTCACTCAGACTCAATTAACAGTGATTTAGTGTAACAACAGTGATTCAGTGTATCAGTAGTGATTCAGTGAATCATTCATTAATAACTTGTTCAGTATGGTAGTATGGTGTAATGTTTTTCGATCATTATTATAGTTTTGACCTGCATTCCTGATTTAATTAGAGAGAGATATATACAGTATGTGAAATGTTTGTCATAACGTATCCACTTAAGTAAATCGTTAGTATTCATTATTAGCACTACAATTAAATGCCAATAATATTAGCATGAAGGCAAAATATATCACCACAGCCTAATTAAACAAGTTAAACTGTTTTGGAGATTCTGGGTAAACAGTATTAATTATGTACGAGGCACACACACACACACACACACACACACACACACACACACACACACACACACTCTCACAGCTAATGAGATCCAATCAAAGAAAAAGTGCATAAATAAAACCTGTCATATAAAAATTCTGGCTTTTAATAAAAACTTTTGCTGAATTAATCAGATGGAAACAAAACATTATGTAAAACAAGCACTTATAGAAACTCCTCTCCGACACTCACATTAGAGCCAAAATAAATCTGCAGCAAAAAGAAAATAATCTGCTAATGGCTGTGACTCACTGGTTTTAACAGTAATTGCTGTGTAGCGGTGATAGCGGCGGCTGTGTGTACAAAGATCACGCAGAAACAAACACAAACACGTCCTTAATAAACAGGTAGAGATATGCAATAAATGAAAGCGGTGTGTGTCGTGCAGTCAAGGTTTTTTTCTGTACTTACTGTAAACTGGATCTGGCATCCGCCCATGATGTAATCGAGGAACGAGTGCATCTTTATAATCTGTGAGAGTGAGAGCAGATGGTGGGAAGAAGGAAATAAAGCTTCGGGGGGAAAATGTCATTAACACTTAAACAGATGGATTCACTACCAAGAACATTTATTTATTTGCTTTTTTATTTATTTATTTATTTGTAGTCACTGTATTAGATATATAACAACTAATTATGTCCTCATTTACATTTTAAAAAGGGGGCGGCACAGTGGTGTACAAGTTATCACATCTGCCTCGAAACAAGAGGGTCCTGGGTTCGAGTCTCGGACTCGGTGAAGATGTTTCTGTGTGGAGTGTGTATGTTTTCCCTGTGCTTGCATGGGTTTCCTCCAGGTACTCTGGTTTCCTCCCACAGATCAAAGACATGCACATTAAGATAATTGGCTGTTTTTGATGGTCCTGCAATGGACTGGAGAGCTGGACAGGGTGTACAGAGTCGGCTGAGAGTTCCTGTAACCCGAGTAGGACCCGCTTCTGCAAATTAATGAGTGAAAAAAGAGTGAGAGAGACTGAAAGAAAGAGAGAGAGAGAGATGAGAGAGAGACAGAAAGACAGAAAGACAGAGAAAGAGAGAGACAGAGAAAGAGAGCGAGGGAGAAAGAGACAGGGAAAGAGAGAAAGACAGAGAGAGAGAGAGAAAGAGAGAGATGAGAAAGAGACAGAAAAACAGAGAAAGAGCGAGGGAGAGAGAGAGAGACAGGGAAAGAGAGAAAGACAGAGAGAGAGAGAGAGAGAAAGAGAGATGACCAGGAATGTGTAAAGGTTCCACATCGAGACCAAGAACTAAGTGCTTCCCTGACATCTAATAGAAGGTTCTTTTGTCGCCCCTTTATGCAAATGCTTCAAGGTTCCATGTGGAACACTACTACACTGCACTCTCCTAAGGTTCTAGCAAAAAAAGTTCCTCTAGAACCCCTGAAGGTTCTTTGTTTGTTCTTGTAGAAAACACATTAAAGTCCTACAGCGGAGTGTTTCCTTACTCTGGAAAAAAAATCTATAACCCTTAAAGCTTCTCTGATCGTACCTCAGGGAAACAGAACCTTCCGGCTGTGTGTTTGAGTGCATTATTAGAATAAAGTAGTTTTTTAAATGAGTTCTAGGGCTGACGTTTACCTTACACTGATTCAGAATGACAATCCCCGAGTTCCTGTAATTCTTCTTCTTGATTTTATATTTGGGGTTTATGCACTCCCACTGCACCTGGATATGACAGACAGACAGACAGACAGAGATTACGATACTGTTGAACTGTATGTTGTTTATTGGACTTTATTTAAGAAACAGATGAAACCTCAGTGGTGCTTTAAACAGGATAAACTGTCATCATTCAGTTGGTATCTTCGCTCACTCAGACACCGCAGCGTAGGAGAAACACAACCCGAGCCCACACAATAAACCCTGATGAAGGAGACGTCACTGTGCTACTGACTCACTCCAAAATAATTTAGCCCAGTGTCTGCCATGTAAAGATATCACACCCAAGTCCGCCGTCAGCTCACAGTTCGACCTGGAGGGAGGCGAGACTCGTCCATCAGCGGGAGCAGGTTACTGACAGCCCTGAGTATAATCACTCCGTCTTTCTTTAGCTCCAAATTCACCAGAAACTTCTGATCAGAGGCTTAATACCGTAATTACTGGAGTATAACGTTCACAGGAACCTAATAAAGAGCTACTAAATGATTTATATTCAGTAATAAAAATATCAACACCCGCTTGGAAAATACTTACAGAACAAATCCAGTATTCAGCATATAGTTTAGAAACTAGAAGTTCTCATGAAGAGGTGGAGGGCTGTGGGGGCAGTTAATACAAGTCTATATAGTCAGCTCGTACGCGTTTTGTTTATCTCTCTAGGCCCGTTTATTCCTGCATGGAAAGTGGTGGCGAACACAGAACATTTACAAGTCTGTGGTGGCAGTGATGGTGAGAACTCTAAAAACTGCCGCGCATGCACTACCACAAAAATCGTGTCGCCTGTGGAATTCTGGAAAGGCTACCGAGCAAGGGCGTGGCCACAGTTTAGACTCTGGGGGGGTCCACATGAGAGCCCTCCCCTAGAAAGGAGAAGTGCATTTCCCGCAATTCTATTAATTTAATATCTGAAAATTGGAATCACAAGAATGTGCCGTGGACTTTTAAGTTAATTCCAAGTTTATTTGTATTTTGTTGATTTGTCTCAAAATGAATGTTGATATTTTACCATGAAACGTCTAATATGAATTAAATCACAGATTTTTACAAAGAATTAAGTGTAAAATTTTGATTTTAACTGAATGTAAACAAATTTATTCCTGCATTGTGCCCAGATATCATTACTGCACCAGAAGAACTGACCCTGATGACCGTTTTAATTTGATGCTAATGTTATTAGCTTTAACCCACCTAAGACAGTTATATTTTAACTGTCAATCACACAGCACACACACAGCACACACACAGCACACACGGGGAGATCGATTATCTCTCATATTACTTTATTAGCAACACAACAGCAACCAAACTCTCCATCCAAACCCTCCTCCTCTCCTCCTCCTCCCGTTCTCATTAGGTCGGTGATTGTGTGCGTGCCGGAGGGGCGCAGTGATTTACACAAACGTAGTTCGTCTTGGAGGCGGAAGCAGATTGACCATCTTATATATTTATTTGCCGACATCTTCACTCTAGCTTTGCTGAGTGAACTGAGTTACTTCAACACAATACATATTTACACATTAATTTAAAAAACTGGTGCATGTGTGTGTGTGTGTGTGTGTGTGTGTGTGTGTTATCTGTGTACAGGTGTGTGTGTGTGTGTGTGTCTGTGTGTTATCTGTGTACAGGTGTGTGTGTGTTATCTGTGTACAGGTGTGTGTCTGTGCGTTATCTGTGTACAGGTGTGTGTTATCTGTGTACAGGTGTGTGTGTGTCTGTGTGTTATCTGTGTACAGGTGTGTGTGTGTCTGTGTGTTATCTGTGTACAGGTGTGTCTGTGTATGTGTGTGTGTGTTATCTGTGTACAGGTGTGTGTCTGTGCGTTATCTGTGTACAGGTGTGTGTGTTATCTGTGTACAGGTGTGTGTGTGTCTGTGTGTTATCTGTGTACAGGTGTGTCTGCGTGTGTGTGTGTGTGTTACCTGTTTGCCGTCGGTGGCTCCACGCATCTCTTTAAAAGTTGCTTCAAACTCCCCGATGAAGTCGTGTTTCCCGTTCGAGTCCCAGTCCCACACAGAGCACTGCAGAGAGGAACAAGTGGTTTAAAATACTACACTATCTCTTATTTTATGTCTCTTTCACACACACACACACACACACACACACACACACCACTCTTCTTTATTGCCTCTTGAGTTGTAGATCCATTCTCTGCAGTTAGTGCTCACACACTGACAGCAGCGTTAAAGAAAAGTGTGTGACCTTTTCCTCCCGCTGAGACCAAGATAAATTCCTCCTCCATCATGTCCTGTGTGTGTGTGTGTGTGTGTGTGTGTGTGTGTGTGTGTGTGTGTGTGTGTGTGTGTGTGTGGTGTGTGTCCTTAACTCAAGGTCTGAGTAAACTTCTTGCACTTGTTTCACCTGAAGTAATCACGGGAATCTTTATTATATTACCTGGGGATCACCTGTGAACCAGCACCGGATCTAAAGCCTAGAGCTAATTAAATCCCAGGTCTGGGGTGGATTAAATCTATAGGCAGGGAATCTAATGTGCATGACCCAGGGATCTAGTTTGAGATGAATACACCTACTGGTAATTTTTGTGCTCAGTGCTGCGGAGATTTTAGGGACCCAGGTTTCAGTTATAGGTCTCGAGAAGAGTCATCAATCTATTCACTCTGAGTCACCAATCATCATTGCTCCAATTGTCATGGTGCCACGTGACTGATCCTTTCATCACCTCAAGTCTTGATTAGATGATGAGATGATCAAGTGGGCGTAATTATGGTTGGAGCGAAAGTCTTCAGGTAGATCTCCAGGAACAGGCCTGGGCACCACTGATCTTCTCACACGTGGGTTCACTGTAATTGAGTCAGTAGTAGAAGCAGAGGATGGGAGGGCGAGGGCGAGCGAATCTGTGAAAATACTCTCATTATCATCCACCCTGAAACACACGGCGCAGAAAAGTAATGAGACTGAATCACATCCTGTTCATGTCAGGAACCCAGTCCTGGAACCTACGTCACGTTTACAGGGGAGGGAAATTAACTTGGACTAAATTATATTTATGGAATAGAACCCACGTCCTCGCTTGTTTATAAACACGGTCGAACTCGGTAGTGCGTCACGGATCGCCGGCGCTGCTGATTCAGAGTCAGCGTCCACTGAGAGGACGACTGTGTTTCTAAAAGCAGTTCTGCTGGAAATACGGATCACGATTTCTCCCAAGACATCAACCTCACGGCGTGAAGCTGATTATTTTTCTGATTGAGGAGCGATTCGAGTCGCTGTGGAGCAGCACGGAGTCTTGTGGTGATGGTGTTTATCGTTTTTGCTCAATGTGTTAAATGTGTGTAAATGGGAGGTGACGCACTGTGTGTGTGTGTGTGTGTGTGTGTGTGTGTGTGTTCTGGTCGAAGTGGATGAGGGTTTTTTCTGTTTTTTTCTGCCACCACTTCCTCCAATCAGACAGCGGTCCCTCTCTCTCAGGGAGCAGTTCCTTCTCTCACTGCTGAACCAAGGCCCACCTCCCGTACTGCTGTGACCAATCAGAAAGCAGTTCCCACCACTTTGGTGCCACTGTGTCCAATCAGAAGGCTAATATCCGATATCGTTTTGATGAATTCATGTTACTGTAGCCAATCACAGACCAATTCCACCAATCACACAGCTGTTTCTGTCATCGATGACTCTGTGACCAATCAGAGAGCAGTCCCTCGGCCTTAGTTGTCACTGTAAACAGTTCAAAAGCAATTCAACTCTTCAGTCTTACTGTAACCAATCAGAAAGCAGTACCAACACCAGTGCCACCTCGTCCATTCACAAAGAAGTACCCAATCCCAATGCTAATGTGACCAGTTAGACAGCAATTTTTATCCAAACCTGCCAATCAGAGGGCAATCCCATCCCCTCTGCCACCACAGCCAATCAGAAAGCAATCCTACACACACCCATGCTGATGTGACCAATCAGTGAGTTTCTACCTCGGGGTCTCTGAAACAAATCAGGTAGCAGTTCCCTTATTACATGATTTTAAAAATGTATAATTGTTATTATACTAATTACGATTTAACTCCAGAAACTTCGGTTCAGTGTTTAAATCAGTTTAGAATAAAAAAATAAAAAATAAAAAAACAGCAGTACAGTCTTACTGTCCGAAATCTGTTCCGCCTCAATTCCACTACAACCGAACAAACAATTAAATAAACATGTTGTCATGAATGATATCCCTTCCTCTCTCGCTCTCATTCTCTCTGTCTCTCTCTCTCACACACACACACAAGTGCATTCTCTCTCTCTCTCTCTCTTTATTCTCTCTTTCAGTATCTCTATCTCTCTCATTCGTTCTTTCTCTCTCTCACATACACATATTCTCTCTGTCTGTCTCGCTCTCTTTATCACTTTCATTCTCTCTCTCACACACACACACACATTCTCTCTCCTCTCTTTCACACACATGCATTTGCTCTGTCTCGCTCTCTCTCTATCACTCTCATTTTCTCTCTCACACACACATTCTCTGTCTGGCTCTCTCTCTCTATCACTTTCATTCTCTCTCACACACACACATTCTGTCTGGCTCTCTCGCTCTCTCTCTCTCTATCACTTTCATTCTCTCTCACACACACACACATTCTCTCTCCTCTCACACACACATTCATTCTCACGGTCGTGTGCATTCTCTCTGTCTCTCTCTCTCTATCACTCTCATACACACACATTCTCTCTCTCTCTCGCTCTTTCTCATTTTCTCTCTCACACATGCATTCTCTCTCTTTATTCTCTCTTTCGGTATTTCTCTCTCACATTCTTTGTTTCAAAAAATCAAATCACAGATCTCTCTCAGTATCACTCTCAGTATCTCTCTCACAGATCTCTCTCAGTATCACTATCTCTCTCATTCTCTCTCTCTCACACATTCATTCTCACTGTCACACGCATTCTCTCTCTCTCTCGAGTCTCTCTCATCCTGCTGTTACATAATCTCTACTGGCTGTCAGTCTCGTTGTCGTGTCTCCCTCCTTTAATCTCTCTGCTGCCTGACAGACTTTATCTAATAATCAAATTCGATATGTAGCCAGTGCAGTCATGTGTGTGTGTGTGTGTGTGTGTGTGTGTGTGTGTGTGTGTGTGTGTGTGTGTGTGTGTGATTACCTTCAGTATCCTGTCATGATCTCCGCTACACAGACAGTTCAGGGAGGTTTTGAATGTCTTCCACGCCGGGTTCAGGTTATTCATCACCGTCTGAGATTCAGAAACACGCTCCACATAAATGATATTCCATTTTATATTTTACAGGTTTGTGATGGAGCAGCACGACCTCCGGATTCGCACTTTATTGGTGAGATGATGATAAAAATAACAGGTATTAGATCTTATATTAATCACAGATATATCCATAATAAACTCATGACAGTGTGAATGATGTCAGCTCCTACAAGGGGCGGGGCTTATATCATTCCTACATTGTTTGAGTACCTCAGAGAACTATCTGAGTGGGTGGGGTAACTTGACCTCTCCTGTCAATCAAAATTTTAGTAGCC
Organism: Neosilurus hyrtlii; assembly: GCA_028564935.1. Lineage (NCBI taxonomy): Eukaryota > Metazoa > Chordata > Actinopteri > Siluriformes > Plotosidae > Neosilurus > Neosilurus hyrtlii. Next base: position 16,219,459 of record JAOUQZ010000025.1, read on the forward strand.
AATCATGTGTGTCTGTGTGTTCATGTTTACAGAAGACATCAGAGCTGAGGATGATTTTCTGATGTTACGTTTGATGTCAAGGAACAAAACAGAGCAAGTTTCTGATTTGTGAAGAAGAATTAAATAAAATCACACTTTAATTTCCACTTACAGGTTTTTAAACTATGAAAAAAAACCTAAACACGTCTATATGTTCTTACAAATAATTAACCTGAAGCCTGGTTCTGTAGACAGCCCCACCCCCTCCACCCGACTCCGCCTCCTCAGCAGTCATTAAAAGTTTCTGCTGTTCATTAAACGGCACACATGGAAAACTTCAGAAGATTTTTAAACACATCGTTTATCTTCAGGGTTCGATGAAAGAGTTTTGTGATCATTTCATCTGTGAGCTCCATTACTGGGAATTTAATGGAAGAAACTAAAGGAGTCTCTCAGCCCCGAACACACACACACACACACACACCTACCAAATGACCATCGCCACACTTAAATTACACCCCCCATCCCCCACACCAACCAGGTTTTTGTAAATGAGTCCCACGAGGTGAACAAAAACACAAACGAGGATTTTATGACACATCACCTGTCAGTTAGTTGCAAAAACGCATCGTGTGCAAACTTGCCACGCCCACCTGGACTACACCAAGACTGTAATTTGCACCTTTTTATTAAAAAAGTTTAATAATGCTGTGTGTGTGTGTGTGTGTGTGTGTCACCTCTGTCCTGTACACCAGCTGCTGCGTTCCATCATCGTTCACTCTGTAAATCTCCAGAAATGGATCTGATTTGCTGAAGAAGTCCTGCAGCAAAATAAAGAAAGAAAGAAAGAAAGAATGAATTTGCTGAACCACTTTATCCTAATTAGGGTCACAGGGAGGTTGGAGCCTATCCTATCCAACTCTGAGAGAACGTAGGGTACACCCTAAACAGCTCACCAGTCCATCACAGGGCAACACACACACACACACACACACACAAGCTCTTATCATCCCTTCTGTCTCTTTCTTTTAATAACGGTTTAAAGTTAAACTTTCTTTCTCAGTCTCAGCTCCCAGTAAATCAGTCTTCATTACGCTCCTGTCACACTCCTCCCTCTCTCTCTCTCTCTCTCTCTGTCTCTCTCTCTCTCTCTACCTCAATTATCAGTCACTGTCAGTCTCTCTTTCTTTCAATTAGTGCTTTAACTCTCTCTCTCTTTCACCATCCCCTCTCCCTTCCCCTCTTTCTACCTGACTTCTTCGCTCTCTCTATCTCTCTCTCTCACCCACCTCTCCCTCTCCCTTCCCCTCTCTCTCTCTCTTTCTCACACACACCTCTTCCTCTCCCTTCCCCTCTTTCTACCCGACTTCCTCTCTCTCTCTCTCTCTCTGCCCTCGTCTCCCTCTCTTTCTCACACACCTCTCTCTCACTCTTTCTCTCATCCTGCTCTTCCATAATCTCTACTTTCCTGTCAGTCTCACTGTCTCTCTCTGCCCTCGTCTCCCTATCTCTTTCTCTCTCTCTCTCTCTCACTGTCTCTCTCTCTCTCTCTGCCCTTATCTCCCCCTCTCTCTCTCACTGTCTCTCTCTCTCTGCCCTCATCTTCCTCTCTCTCTCTCTCTCTCTCTCTCACTGTCTCTCTCTCTCTCTCTGCCCTCGTCTCCCTCTCAATCTCCCCCGTCCCCCGTGTCTCTCCTCTAGCGCTCTCTCTCTTCGCCCTGCCCCCTCGCTCTCAGTTCGCCTCAGTGACTTTGTTAGTAATTTACTGAGTATATTTTTTAAGCTATATTATATGAATATTAATGAGTAGTGGGTGTGTCCCAGTGAAAATGGGCTGTGCATTTGAGAGTTCCTGCTGATAATGAAATAATTTATTAAACTAAGAATAAATAATGAAAAATGCGTAATGTGGTTTAATATTGTGTTACATGAGTGGTCATCATGTAAAGACCCATGATTTAAAAAATTAATTATGAAGAAAATCCCGAAACGTCGTCGCAGATCCGTCTGAAATATTTATACTGAAAGAGCAAACAGAAATTGACACAGACCTCTGAGGGTTAAACATGACCTCATTTCTGTCTCTCATGTCCTGTATACAGCATGTCCTCATACTAGCTTCATAGTGTGTGTGTATGTGTGTGTGTGTGTGTGTGCACGCATATACCTTGTCGTCCAGTTTCCTGGCGCTGAATGATAGCTCCACGTAGTCGTCGTTCCCCGTCAGCTCTTCCGCTGTGACCTTCAACCACCATAAGTAAATAAACACATGGCATTATGGGTAATTAAATTATCACTTCATAATATTACGGATTAATTAGTGCATCATCCATCCAGGGATATGAAATAAGAGAGACAGGTGCTGCTGGGTCAAAGGAGGAAGAGCTTAGGTCACATTCCAGCTAACCTTAAATTTGGTCATGTGACATCATGGGTCTCAGCGCAGTGTTTAGGTGATCGGTTGGTTAACATTATGAGCGTAATGTCAGTGCTGTGTTTAGGATTAGTAATAATCACTGGACAAGTTTAACTGAGACTCCGCCCCCTGTGGACCCAACATCACCTGGCAGGTATTAAAACGACCAGGTGCTAACGCCATGTCCAGATGTACTGACAGTAATAATACAGTGAAGAGGGAGGAGTGAATGCGTACCATGATGGTGGACTTGCCCACAGTATTGCTGCGTTTCAGCAGCGCTTTGGAAAGCTTTCTCTGGGAAACAATCTGTTCAGGGATGAAAAACAAAACAACATCCATCACATCTCCCTCGTGTCTCAGCTCTTTTTTCCTAAGAAAGACAGCTGAGCTGCAGCAAAAGAGATGACGGACACCAGACGGGAAGTCACAGAGCCACAAGTGTGAAGAAAAAAGCCCAACACGTGGCAGTGAATCAGTTCTCCGAAATAAAGCCGTACAAATCTACTGCAGCAACCACAGCAGAGATAAAACGATAAAGATCTGATAAAGATAAGAAGCAGCCTGCACAGCGATACTTATACTAGTTCACCTTTGCTAGCTAACCCCTAGCATTAGCTACATAGCTATGTGAGGCACAGAATTTTTAATGCAAAGCTTAACAGTGAAACAGAAACTCGTTCAATATCTTACTTTTATTATTTAAATGATCAGTTTGAAATTATTCGTTATCAAAATGCTTGCAATATACATCTAGGCTCCTAACCCCACCAACCCATTGGTGGAGTCAAGTCTGCTAGCTTTGTTTAAGTGATAAACATTGTAGCATTGGTTGAGTAATTATACTACAACTCAGTCACATTAACGCCTTCTTAAGGAGCTATTAGCTAGCTAGCACTTTATGTTTAGCTAATATACTCCCTTGTTAGCAAGTTTACAAGTAAGAAAAAACTAGCTTCATAGTGTGTGTGTGTGTGTGTGTGTGTGTGTGTGTGTGTGTGTGTATACACCTGTCCGAGCGTACACTCCATGGCCCCCAGGCAGTCGGCCTCCTTGGTACCATTGTGGTTGCTGCTGATGTCGTAGAGCTCATAGCGGAGACGCTGGACCTCCTCAAAGTAATAGTCGAGGGTGAACACTTTAGAGAATGTGGGGTTGATGGAGCTTCGGATCACCTCTGTCCTGTCTGCCTGCAGGGACACGTCAGGAGTTCATATTTCTTACGAGAACATGCTGGATCGCGATTGGTCAGAAGGTTTGACAGTAGCGCAGGTTTGCATTACATTTTATGATGGTTTAATTTCTATAGTAACAGCTCATTCACAGGGACAGATACGTCAGACATTCTATTACAAAAGGAGAAATGTGTTTATGTAACATTTAGGGAAGGAGTCTCCAGTGTTAGGATAGTGGCGTTTACACCTCCGTACGTTTTTTTGCTAACCATTACGTTATGATAGATGTCATTACCTCCACCACAAATCACTTGCATTTGTCTGTGACCACACCCATGCAAGGAGCTTCACCATGCTTGATGGGAACACTTCCCTACCTGAGTCCTAGAGAGGATTTGATTTTCAAAAATCAAGGTCAAAGGTAAAGGTCAGTGCGAGGTCACAAAGTTGCAGCACTAATAACTTTGAAATGAGTGCTGATAGGCTTGCTGTTACTATGGAACACTAATAGAGAACCATATATGGGCCTTCAAATAAGATAATTACCTTTGACCTTGAATGACCTTGAAAGGTCACACCCCAGCGGTCTCGTAAATCGTAAAATTTTTTGCTCACGACCACATGCTATCAAACATCCAGTAATACGAACAGAGGGGTAATTAAAACCAGTAGCATACTGAGAGGCGGAGCTACCTTCACCCTATGAGTGCTGCTCCAGTATTTATACTCTATGTAATTGTTATGACTTTTTACACATTTGTTTTATAATTGGACAGTTTAACAGAGATTCTAAGCCTTTTTATTGTAAATAAACATATAACAAACATGCACATGATACTATTTCTATACTTTACATTTCAATCTTTATTACTTTCCATTATTGTCAAAAAAATTAATTAGGATTTTTTTATATTATTCATCACTAAGCTGAAGATGGGTTAGGGTAAAGTTAAATTTTACCATAACTATAAAGTCTATAGCAAGACGCCTGGAGCGAAGGCACCCTGTTAACGGAGTGCGGTTTTCTCTGCAATGTTCCTTGGTGACCTCAGTCTCTTGTGAGACTCGAAAGAAAAGATTAGGAGTTAATGACTTTCCTAAATTTTATCTGAGCCCAGCGATTTATCCGAGACTGAGGCGCAGACAAAAATACAGCAATGACACAGCATTAATCCTGCAGACACGCCAGAGCAGATGAACACGAGAAGCCAGAGGAGTGTATTCTTGAAGAAAATTACAATCACACTAACACAGAATTCTCACCATGTGTGGGAAGGGAAATATTGCATCAGGATAAATTTCACTAAAATGGAAACAAACAATATAGAAGTTTTAAGAATGCAAGAATATGTAGAATCTAAATATATAAATATAAACAATCAAATGAATAATAATAATAATAATAATAGAGTTTTGAGGCGCTATGAGTACATAGCAGAGCTCATGCCAACTGTTTTTCTTTTTTAAATATTCAATATTGGATATGAATAGAAATAAAGGATGCAACATAAAAAATAATAAAGAGTATAAATATAATAACTGACTCAAACCAGAGAAAAATGCTGATGTGGATTAATAAAAACTATAGAAGTGAGCCAGATGGAACACAATAACAGAATAAATAGCCTGAAAATGCTGATGTTGCTTATATAATAAAAACTGTGACTTCACCAGAAAAGCTGCTGAAGATGAATAAACGTAGTGGCGAGCCAGCCAGGAGCCATTAGCACAGATCATGCTTAGATGGTTTACATTTCACTTCCTTAAGTGATTTGTTTCATAAATAGGAATAAATATGAAGTAATTTAAATACAACATGCTGCACACTCTGTTAAGTGATCTGAAACCAGAAAATAAATCTAATATTAAAAAGATTTCTCTTTTCTTCGCAATGCTAATTCACCTCAGTGCTAATTCACCTCAATGCTAATTCACCTTAAGGCCAACTCACCTCAATGCCAGTTCACCTTATTCACATTTAGCCTATTGCTGAGACATTGCTTCTTTTTCTGGTGTGTTTGATTTGATCTACGAGTGGAACAGTAAGTTTGAGGTTAGCTTGTTTTTCTCCGTATCTTAAGGTGATCATGCTAACCTCTTCCTGATCACTTATTCTAATTATTATATTCATTGTTAGCATCTCTGAGTTTGCACTGGAGAAAATCCAACTCTCGTAACTTCTATCTCTCTATCGCCATCTCTCTCTTTCCATCTCTCTGTATCACTCTCTCTTACTCTGCATCTCACTATTTCTGTCACTCACACCCTATCTCTTTATTTCTGTTACTGTCTACCTCTCTCTATATCTCACTCTCTGTCTCTTTCTTACTGTCACTCCAACTGTTTCTCACCTTCTATTTTTCTCTGTGTCTGTCTCTATACTTCTCTCCATTTCTCTCTCTCTACAGTATTTATTTGTATCTCTATTCCTCTCACTCTCTGTCCCTCTGTTATCCATATCTATCTCTCTATCTATCTATCTATCTATCTATTTATCTATCTATCTAACCTGTGTGTGTGTGTGTGGGTGTTGGAGACATAATGGAGGAGGAACTATTTCATCACTCGTGTCAGCCCCACTACAGCAGCTGATTTCCTGTGAGACCGGGGAAGCCGTGTGACCTCCTGAACAAAAACGCAGTGCAAGAAAAGCAATTCTACCTCCAAACTTTCCTCATCTTTTCTGATTCGTCCAGAATGTTCCGTGGGCTGAACTCCATTAGTTATTGGATCAGTTTGGAGAGAAGACATTGATGTTGCTAACAAGGAAAGACAAGATGTAGCAATGTTATCATGCGGGTCAAGGTCGCTGATCCCCTTCTGATTTTATTCACGTTTAATGAAGTGTGTGTGTGTACACGTGTGAGATCAGGAAACACACACACACACACACACACACACGGCATCTCCACTAAGAGTGCATTGTATCACTCACACACGGTTTGCTGTTTTATTGACGTTAAGGTTCGTATTAAGAACTCATGCTGAGATGAAAACACGCAGCTCTGTGTGGAATATAAACAAACCAAACAGCTGGATAAAAGATCGCCATGCAGATCTTACGATAATAAGGAGTACTCACTATGATATACTCAACTTCTAGATGAATTCCATCGCTCTCCTCTTATGCGCATACCCCAAGTCTAAACACGCAGAACGTTCCTGTGTAATCACTCCACTTTTCACTGATTACATTTGAAATAACTCAGAGCTTCCGTCAACTTTACCGCTGTCGAATTTTTCCCGTCTGATTTTTCCCGTCTGTGAGGGACGTAGATGCTTTAAAAGTTTTAAACAAACCAATCGTGAGCAAGTTTACGACCATGAGCCGCCCTGGCATATGAACTGAAAGTGCATTTTTTGTATTCGTGACTCGACCATCAATAATTAATGCTGTACATGTTATTCTGATAATGACATCATCGTAATGCTGGAGCGTCTCGTTTTACGTCTGATCTACTTATCCCTGCTGATGTTTGTTGGTTGTATGATGAGTCTTTAGCACATATTTAAAGAACCATTAAAAAACTCTAAAAAAGAAGCCCCGCCTCCTCACAGATCATTGAATGCGCGTTCTTTCAGGGATCTTCAGGGAGCATCACACACCGAGAGGATGGAGATGGATATGGACTTAAATAAATAAATAAACAGATGACGACGTGGCACTCGAGCGGAGCCGGATCAGCTGCAGGGTTTTATCTTCTCACATGCACTTTCTTACTTTTTACATAATTCATATTCTTTCAAGCTGCTCAAGCCTTGAATCTCTCGACAGACCCAACGCACTCTCTCTCTCCAAACGCACACCCTCTCTCCAAACGCACTCTCTCTCTCTCCAAATGCACTCTCTCTCTCTCCAAACGCACTCTCTCTCTCTCTCCAAACGCACTTGTTCTAAAATTACAATTACTGCAAATATGAGAGCAAAAACATTCCCACACATGAGCATGGGTAAGTAATTTTCACTCAGCTGAGAAGCTGAATCATTTTGTATCCACATGAAAAAGGCATCCTCAAACTTCCTCATACATCCTCAAGCTTCCTCATACAGCCTCAAGCTTCCTAAAACTTCCTCATACAGCCTCAAGCTTCCTAAAACTTCCTAATACAGCCTCAAGCTTCCTAAAACTTCCTCAAACTTCATCATACATCCTCAAACTTCCTCAAACTTCCTCAAACATCCTCAAGCTTCCTCATACATCCTCAAGCTTCCCCATACATCCTCAAGCTTCCCCATACAGCCTCAAGCTTCCTCATACAGCCTCAAACTTTCCCAAACATTTTCACACATCCTCAAACTTCCTCATACATCCTCAAACATCCTCATACATCCTCATACATCCTCAAACATCCTCAAACATCCTCAAACTTCCTCATACATCCTCAAACTTCCTCAAACATCCTCATACACCCCCAAACTTCCTCATACACCCTCAAACATCCTCGTCGCTCTAAAAATACAGAAACACCTAGAAAATGCTGAGATGAAATAGTCCAGTAGGAGGCGACAGTATAAAAATTATATTAAATAATATAAAATATATAAAAGTAGCACAAGAATAACACCACGACCTGCTTATTATACTGTAAAGATCATTCACTTATTCTTTCTCCCAAACGCTTTATCCAATCAGGGTCATAATAATATTTGTTATCATTTATAGTTTTGTCTTTTTATATTTAACAGTAGAATTGTTCTAAACGCGCCTCAGGAAACACGCTCTAATCACTGGAGATGACGGTTAACCCAGAGTGAGGAACGGCTTTAGCGCTGCAGGTGTTATTAGCATTCCTAGCGTGACAGTTATATTACACAGTTCAGAATTAATTCGTTGCCGTTGTTACGATATTAATAAATTTTTTCTGGAACTCTCTAATCACGCCTCCTCCGGCTCACTGCGATTTCAGTGCTCTTTTTAGATCACCGCTCATCACCCGTCCGTCCAAGATCCTAAAATCAATGTGTGATTATCAGCTCACACACGAAACATGTTCATGTAAAACACAGCGTGAGGTCGTGTGTTTGTTTACTGTATCTGTTTAACGCCCTCCAATTAGTGGGTTTTAAATGAGTGGCGTAGCAGCGATAACGTTCAGTTACATTGTAAGAGTTTGTTTGTGTGTGTTATACAGCTTCCAATTAAAGGTGCGTAGACATTATAAAGAAAAATAAAACTCACTCGTTAGCATCATTCATATGAACCTGAAAACAAGAGCAGAAAAGATTCCACGCCTTTCTTTTCTCTTTAACACCGACATCACACTGATTTAAAAACATGCTCGATTTCACTTAAAAGTCTCACAGGGACACGTCACCACCTCGAGGACTCGCACAACCACAGTGATGAAAATGATGTGACGACCCCGACTGTTTACCCTCTGGAAACAGAGTATCATAAAACCAATTTCACAATATTTCATATGATATTACCGCGAAGCAGAAACACACACAGATACTCTCTATCTCTCTCACACACACACACACACATGAATACTCTGTCACACACACACAGATACTCTCTCTCTCTCTCACACACACACACACAAATACTCTCTCTCACACACCCACAAACACACACACGAATACTCTCTCACACACACACACAGATACTCTCTCTCTCTCTCTCACACACACACACACACACACACACACACACACACACATGAATACTCTGTCACACACACACACAGATATTCTCTCTCTCTCTCACACACACACAAACACAAATACTCTCTCTTACACACCCACAAACACACACACGAATACTCTCTCACACACACACAAATACTCTCTCTCACACACACACACAAATACTTTCTCTCTCTCTCACACACACACACACACACAAATACTCTCTTACACACAAACACGAATACTCTCTCTCTCACACACATACTCTCTCTAACATCCACACAAACACACTCTCTCTTTCACACACACACACACACATACAAATACTCTCTCACACACACACACAAATACTCTTTCTCTCACACACACACACGAATACTCTCTCTCTCACACACACACACAAATACTCTCTCTCTCTCACACACACACACAAATACTCTCTCTCACACACACACAAATACTCTCTCTCTCTCACACACACAAATACTCTCTCTCTCACACACACACAAATACTCTCTCTCTCTCACACACACAAATACTCTCTCTCTCACACACACAAATACTCTCTCTCACACACACAAATACTCTCTCTCACACACACACGAATACTCCCTATCACACACACACACAAATACTCTCTCTCACACACCCACATACAAATACTCTCTCACACACACTCATATACAAATACTCTCTCACACACACACAAACACACACACGAATACTCTCTCACACACACGAATACTCTCTCTCTCTCTCTCACACACACACACACACACAAATACTCTCTCTCTCTCACACACACACACACACAAATACTCTTTCACACACAAACACACACAAATACTCTCTTACACACAAACACAAATACTCTCTCTCTCACACACATACTCTCTCTCACACACACACAAATACTCTCTCTCTCTCTCACACACATACACACACACACAAATACTCTCTCTCACACCCACACAAACACACTCTTTTACACACACACACAGATACTCCCTCTCTCTCTCACACACACACACTCTTACACACACACACACACAAATACTCTCTCTCTCACACACATACACACACACAAATACTCTCTCACACCCACACAAACACACTCTTTTACACACACACACACACACAGATACTCCCTCTCTCTCACACACACACACACACTTACACACACACACACACACACAAATACTCTCATACACACACACACAGATTCTCTCTCTCACACACACACACACAAACAAATACTTACACACACAGAAACTCTCACACACACAGAGATACTCTCTCTCCCACACACACACACAAATACTCTCTCTCTTACACACACACACACAAATACTCTCTCTCACACACACACAAATACTCTCTCTCTCACACACACACACACAAATACTCTCTTACGCACAAACACGAATACTCTCTCTCTCACACACACACAAATACTCTCTCTCTCTCTCTCTCACATACACACACACAAATACTCTCTCTAACACCCACACAAACACACTCTCTCTTTCACACACACACACACACACACACACACACACACACACAGATACTCTCTCTCACACATACACACACACTCTTACACACACACACAAATACTCTCTCTCATACACACACACACACACACAGATTCTCTCTCTCTCACACACACACACACACAAACAAATACTCTCACACACACAGAAACTCTCACACACACAGATACTCTCTCTCTCACACACACAAATACTCTCTCTTACACACACACACAAATACTCACTCTCACACACACACACACACAAATACTCTCTCTCACACACACACAAATACTCTCTCTCACACACACAAATACTCTCTCACACACCCACATACAAATACTCTCTCACACACCCACACACACACACACACAAACACACACACAAATACTCTCTCTCACACACACACGAATACTCTCTCACACACACACACACACACACGAATACTCTCTCTCACACACACACAAGAATACTCTTTCACATACAAACACACACACACAAATACTCTTACACACAAACACGAATACTCTTTCTCTCACACACATACTCTCTCTCACACACATACAAATACTCTCTCTCTCTCTCTCACATACACACACACAAATACTCTCTCTCACACCCACACAAACACACTCTCTCTTTTACACACACACACACACAGATACTCTCTCTCTCACACATACACACACACTCTTACACACACACACAAATACTCTCTCTCATACACACACACAGATTCTCTCTCTCACACACACACAAACAAATACTCTCACACACACAGAAACTCTCACACACACAAATACTCTCTCTCTTACACACACACACACACACACACACACA
>JAOUQZ010000025.1:16231132-16246444 GCA_028564935.1 Neosilurus hyrtlii
ACACACACACACACACACACACACACAGACACTCTCTCTCTCTCTCTTTCTCTCTCTCTCTCGTTCTCTCTCACACACACAGAAGGAGCTGAAACGGTGTGGTTTTGTAAATGGTTAATGACGAACGAAGGAGGTGATGAGAAAAGATCTACCTGTAGAGTTGGTACAAAACACACAGAGAGATTTTAAAGAGAACATATGTCACACACACACGCACACACACACACGCACGCACACACATGCACACACATGCACACACACATTAATCTAGGACTGCCAGTAAAAAGCGTTATGTCTGGTTTCTGTGTTCTGGAGTCTCTCACGATTCTCTGAACACTAATAAAATACATTACATACATTACAGAAAGCGGCTTCACCTCGATCCACTGGCCGTGCGACTGCATCTTTAGCAGGACGCAGGGGTCTGGTTTGGACAGGGCGTCCCGGTCCGAGATTCCTTTACACGCCACGCGCAGCTCCACTTTAGTCAGACAGGGACTGTTAAAGAGCCCCAGCGAGGTGGCGGCCGACTCGTAGATGTCACTCATTTTCAGTTCAGTGCTGACGCTGTGAAAGAGAATCGAGAGCGATTCATACAGAACAAAAATATAAACACTGAATTACTTCAGATTTTAAATGAATCAGAACCTGAGAGATTGTTACAAGATAAAAAACAACAAATAAATCACAAAATCTTTATTCATTTCTCTCTAAATTACTTTGTTTTTCTCTAAAAATGTAAATAATCAGTGTATAAATGTATAATGTATACATTTATTATAATAATAATAATAAATAATTTACTAATTTATTAATAATTTATTATTATATTTATCATAATGTTTTAACATTCAAGACAACTTCGCATTTTCACCCCAGGGGGCGCCAAAGTGTCAGAAAAAAGAAATTCACCAATGAAAAAAATCCTTAAAATAAAAACGTCACTGCAACCAAAAACACGTCAGGATTTTCTTCTGCATGTTTTATTACGCTTCACTAAACGAAATGAAAGAATAAACAAAGAAATATTAAATAATAAACAGCTTTAAATCCATTATTGTTTGTATTTGATTTTGGAATGCTAAAGAAAAAAAAGCATCATTTAATAAATATATTTTATAAAGTCGTTCATTCATTCACTGAACCACTGATCATATCAGGGTTGTGTGGATACTGGAGCCTATCTCAGCCAACACTGAGTGAAGGTGGGGTACATCCTAAACAGCCCTCCATCCCTTATAGAGCCCACACACACAACCGTTCATACCCACACACTCACATTCACGCCTAGGGGCAACCTGGAACAGCCACACGCCGCATCACGTCTCAGAGACACTTTATCTCCACAGGCCGGATCTGGAGCTGAAACTTGCAGCGTGCACTCTGTACGTGAGCGATGTGTAACGTGGTGATGTTTGTTGTGTGTATAATGTCAGTACGTGATGTAGAGAGCAGCTCTGTAGAGCTCGGGGTTTTTGTGATGGTGTGCCGTTTGTGTTAAGACGGAGCGAGTCAGAACACACGTGGTGTGTTGTTTGGATTGTTTTCTCCCAGAACCACAGTGCAGCTCCGCCACAGTTACATCATGAAAATAAAAATAAAAACAGCATGACAAGAAAATACTATTACACAACTTACTCTGTCAAAAGCTCTCTCTCTCCCTCTGTGTGTGTGTGTGTGTGTGTGTGTGAGAGAGAGACGTAAATACTGAATGGATTTGAGGTATAGAAGCCAGTGAGATAAAAATAAAAACAATGTAATAACAACATGAAGAGAGAGAGAGAGAGAGGGAGACAGAGAGAGCGGGGGAGAGAGAGAGAGGGAGACAGAGAGGGGGTAGAGAGAGGGGGGGGGGGTATAGAGGGGGGGGTAGAGAGAGAGACAGAGAGGGGGGGTAGAGAGAGGGGGGGGGGGGGGGGGGGGGGGGGGGGGGGGGGGGGGGGGGGGGGGGTAGAGAGTGGTTATAAGGGTACGAAACTGGCCTCTTAAAAACGAGGCGTTTGTTCTCATTGTTCTTTCATTAGCACCAAATTATCAGTGAGGGAATAATTTATCACTGGTCCCTTTTTATCTTCGGATTGTTGAGCATGATGCAAGCTTCTGCTCCCGCTGGGCAATGTGTGAAAGGAATGAAATAGAATCTTGTATCACGCAGTTAATGGTTTGGTCTTCAGCAGCCGTGCAGTTTTCACAATTTCACTAATTATAAATGTCAGCAGAGGTAAGGCTGAAATCTTCGGCATCCAGCAGTGTACATGGAGCCTGTATGTATGTAGGAACACTTGTGGACAACTAGACAGCTTTTAGAGTTTTATTTATTTTTTTCCCACCTTCCCTCAACATCGTCTATCCCTCTCTCTCTCTCTCGCTCTCTCCAGTCAGTGTAATTTTACAAGGCAGTAAATAAATCATAGCTAAATGCTCAAGCAGCAACCCAAACCAGAATGTATACATACAGGGCATATACAACGGTATTTTCAAGTTTTTATAGGTAGAAGGCTACCTTCTAAAAGCAAGTCTCACTCTAGAGCCTAGAGAGCATCGCTGCACCTTTTTATAAGTGAACCACGTTCACATGACAAAAGCATTTTCTGTGAGGAATTATTCCCCAGCCAGCACTGTAGTGTGGTTGACACCTCAAAAAAGCATCACGTTTTAAATGCCGAAATAATCAAAGAATTAAGAAATAATCTAGAACGGGTCGTTCCCACGAAATAAACCCTGACAGTGTGATTAGAACCCCGACGTGTCACGAAGGAGACTTGAAACATACTCACAGGGTTTATTTTGCGATAATGACCAGCTTACTGTATGTAATCCTGCTTAGTACATGGCTACTTACTAAAGAAATTAGAATTCAACACAACATATTGATTTAAGCTTTATTTATTTTTTTAGCTTTTGCTAGTGATGTGCTCCATGGATACAGTCTGAGGGTGTGTTGTAAAGAAATAACAGACCGCTGAATGATCAATCAGAATTAAATATTTTAATAATCATTATTGTTAATTACTTTTTACCCTGAACATCCTAAAAAAATTACAAGCCCTCACAAAGCAAACAGTTAATGAGATTAATTAGAAGATAGATATAGATTAAAATAAAAAGGAATAAAGGAGAGAGGGGTTGCACCGGGTTTTTAAGGAAAAGATGAGTAAATTGATGAAGATATTAACAGATGGATGGATAAATAGGATGAGCTTTATTTCGGCAGTTGAATCTACAACATGAAGTTTGGTAGTTCTACCTTCAGTCATAAAAGAGTAGCTCGCTATGAAAGGATGGATGAAAGAATAGAAAGGTGAGATGAGTGTCAGCATGAAAAGCAGTTAACTGGTATACTGAGAAAGTGGTGGAAAGAGAGCGATGGAGGGATGCAGACAAGGAGAGAGAGCTGAAGACAGAGAGAGTGAGGGACTTGAGTAGAGCGTGGGATTGGCTGAGCTTCCTGTGAGTATGCTTTTTTCCCTTGTCACTCATGGTGACACAGCCAATCATGTGACGGTGGGCGGATATCATCCCTCTTAGTATAGTACTACATTCCTGACTGTTCATGAGCAACAGTTCAAAAAAGCCTCAGTGGAAACGAGGTGACCTTTGACCTCTCAGGTTTGGTTAGTTGTCCTGTGATAAGGAGGAGCTGTCCAGTGGGTGGGAATTGGAAAGGAGGGGTTGTTTCCTGATGTTTACAAAAGGGTGAGTAATGCAGGAATACTTGGAGTCTATTTCCAGTGTGACAGAGAAACCTGTGGACTTTTGGGATCACGTGTGTCTACAGTAACGTAAAACGAGTGTAGAAATATTTTATTTTGATGTGGTTAGTTGCCCCATAGGGTAAGAGTGTGTAGCTGTTGCTGGTTTTAGCGTTTTTACTCAATGGTAAAAGGTAAAGTCTGCTGGGCTTTTTAAAACAGAACCTACAGACTCATAAGGCCGGAGCTTATCCACGGAACAACACCCCATCGCAGGTTACCTTCCCACTATTTTTATTGGTACCCATTTATTCTGCTGGGTAACCAGAGGCACACTTGTGGTTAAGATGATGATATTAAGATTTAAGATTGCCCAGGGGTCTTGGCACAGTAGGGGTCTAACGGGGATTCGACCACACGACCTCTCGATCATGAGCCCAGCACTGTAACCCCTATACCACTGGCCCCACTCTTACTCAAAACAGCGATGATTTATTATTATTATCTTTCGGTTTATTTAATATCTGGTACAAAATTCAATCGAAAAAGATAAGAAAATGGGACGAGGGTTAAAAAAATTCCTAAAGCTTTCTTTTTAGTGATCCAAAATAAATCCAGAAATATAAACACTGAACATGTAGCTTTGTGCGTGTGTATTGCTAAAAGACTGTTTACGAGTGTTAATAACAAGCGTGTGTGCTGTAGGTGGGCCGTGTCGTCTGTGATGACTCGTCAGAACCAGATCCCTACAGAGGACGGCAGTCGGGTCACACTCGCTCTCATACCACTCTGGGACATGTGTAATCACACTAACGGCCTGGTGAGTCTCTGTCTCTCTCTGTCTCTCACTCACTCTACATGCCCTCTGTCTCTCTCTCCCCCTCTCTCTCCCTCTTGCTTGCTTGCTATCTCCAAGGTACCCTCTCTCTATCTCTATCTGTCCATGCTTCCCTCCATCTCTCGCTCTCCATATTAGACTTTCTCTCTCTCTCTCTCGTTCTACACGTTACCCTCTCTCTCTTGCTCTTGCTCTTTCTCTCTCAAGCTTCCTTCCTCTCTCTTCCTTGTCAATCTTTCTTACTCATTTTCTTACTCTCTCTCCCCCCCTCCTCGCTCAAACGCCCTCCATGGTACCCTCTCTCTGTCTCTCTCCGTGTTTCCCTCCATCTCTCTTTCTCTCCATATTACCCTCTCTCTTTCTCCATGTTTCCCTCTCTCTGTCTCTCTCTCGCTCGCTCTCCATGTTACCCTTTCTCTTTCTCTGTTTCCCTCTTGCTCGCTTTCTCTTCATATTACCCTCTTTCTTTGTCCGTGTTTCCCTCTCTCTCCGCGTTACCCTTTCTCTTTCTCTGTGTTTCCCTCTCGCTTGCTCACTGTCTCCTTCTCCATGTTCCCCCTCTCCCTCGCTTGCTCGCTGTCCGTGTTACCCTCTCTCACTCGCTCTCTGTGTTTCCCTGTCTTTCTCTTTCTCCCTCCCTGTTACTCTCTTTCTCTCTCTCTCCATGTTTCCTTCTCGCTCTACATTTTACCTTCTCTCTCTCTCGCCTTCCATGTTACCTTGTCTCTGTCCGTGTCTCTCTCTCTCTCTCACACTCTTTTTCTGTCTCCCTTTCTCTCTCTCTTTTCCTATCTCTCTTTCTCTTGCTCACTCTGTATGTTTCCTTCTTTTTCATGCTCTCTGTCTCTTTCTCTCTCACACCCACACATATGTATTTATATCACACTCTTTATATCCTAAACTTAGAACACACTGTGTGTGTGTGTGAGAGAGAGAGAGAGAGAGAGTCTCTTCAGTGTGATGCTCACTATTCTGTGTAACATTAATCTTGATGGTGCTGCTTGAACCAGGACATGTAACCGGACCTGTGTGTATGTGTAGTGTGTTGTGTGTCCAGGTTGTTATGGAGATCATAGTGCGATTGTGTAACACAAACCCATATGTTGAAGAAAGAGAGAGAGAGAGAGAGAGAGAGTGACAGAGAGAGAGAGAGAGAGAGTGAGACAATGGATTTGTGAATTCTCTCATCGCCCCCATCATGAACAAATGATCCACATGCAAACTTCAGCATTTTATTTCTGTTTCATCACTCAAGTGTTTGGTTCTCCTTTTAGATTACAACTGGTTACAATCTGGAGGATGACCGATGCGAGTGTGTTGCTCTGCATGACTATAAAGAGAGTGAGCAGGTGAGTAAGAGCCGATGCTGGTGTAGCTGTGAAATCCTCCACGGCTCATTAAACCATATCCAGCCATCTGATCGGATGAGAAAGCAAAGTTTACCCTCGCCTCTAGCGACGTTTATTTCAGTTTCCCTTCATGCAGCTTAAGGCCACGTGACGCACTTATCAGCCTTCGGCCATTACAGGGGCTCATGTGTAATATCAGAGGGAGGAGTTCAGCTCCAGCCATAGGGAGAGAGAGAGAGAGAGTCAAAAGGGGGAGGGAGAGATGTTGGGGGGGGGCCAAGGGACTTGGTGGTAGAAGGACATATGGCTTCAGGGACATGGGGGAAGGGGGGCATAGTGGGAGAGAGACGTGGGCGGAAGGGGGACATGGTGGAAGATGGACATGGGGGGGCATGATGGGAAGGGGACATGGTGGGAGAGAGACAGGGAAGAAAAGGAGAGCCCAGGGAGTGAAGGAGCGTGAGGATACGCAGGGTGAACAATGACAGGCCAGGTGGACTCCTGGACTCCCAAACTCCCCCTGTTCTGTGAAAAGTGAATTATTTGATAAGATTGGAGAAGGCAGCTGAGGGAGGGAGTAAGAGTTTGCACAGGCCGTCGCATGGGACAGAAGCGAGGGTTTCATCGAACGTCTCGCCGTGCCAAGCTGTTTTATCCATGATTTAACATCAGTCCTGAGTGTGCCCCCCCCCCCCTTTTCACTATCTATATAAGTGGTGTGTGTATAAACGGAGCAGGAATACGTGCACAGCGTTGGTAAATGCAGGACTCAAACGATAGAAGTAGTTATCTTCCTTTCCATCCTGCATCCATCACAACCCACATAAACCCAAGCCTGTGATCCTGCTCTCAAACAAGTTTGGCTTTTACCTGCCCCAAAAGCTTTTACGGATGCTGTGCTAAAAAATACCCTCCTGAGGAGATTAACCTGTACTTAATTAAACAGTGTGAACGTGTCGTTACAGGAAGATGATCAGCGATCAGGTGATGAAGTTTATTACCACTGCATGTGGCTGATAGATTGTTCAGTTGATTGTTTTGTCTCCTGAAATGTTTTATTCCTCTTAAACCACAGAAATGTCTCATCACAAGCTTCATTTCTCCCTAAAGAATGTTCCACCATGCCATACTTCTTATTTGTTACACTTCTTAGCTGTGTTTTTCCTTTTCTTTTAATATATGCTTGCAAGAAAGTCAAAGTAAAAGACTGAGCTTTAAAGAGTACCGGTATTGCTCATCCTTACAGCATAACTTGTGCGTAATGTAATATGTTTAAGAGAGACCGAGCTTATTGTATATATATCATAACATAAATCACCATAAAAAGCACTATACTGGGCAAGTTTCTCATGGATTACTAGCGGAGGCTGAACCAATGCAGGGCAGCCATTTTTTTCCGGAGGTGACATGAACTCGGTGGGCCAGGTTTTCCAGTGCAAGTACCTTTTCGTTTTGTGAGGCGCAGCTCCCTTGACTTTCACTTTTTATGATGGAATTTCATGGGAACAGCATCCGGTTTTAGAAGTGAAAGTTTATTTAGGTAGCAGGTCGGCTTGAAGTGGTTTTCACAGACTACTGAATTGTGTCCCAAAGGAAACGTTGTGTGACCTGTGCCGATGTTATGCAGCCAACATTTTGGCAATTCAGCTTCCCTGTCTTCAAGTCGGTTTAGGAACAGGAAAGAAATGTTTTCCGTGATTTCTGTGCTTGTTTTTTGTGCAGCTGTTTACTTTGCACTTTGCACTATTTTCCTGGCGACACAGTTCAGCACCGGCTGATAAGGTGTTTTCTTAGACTGGTGTCTTTTGCACGGGGTCAATGACCAGTCCATTGCAGCCCAGCCAATAGGACAAAACAAGGAGTTTGCATCACTACCAGGGCTGGAACAGAAGGCAACATGTTGCTAACCATACCTAGTGGTAGTAATGGTAGTGTGGCACCACTAGCACATACTTGACAAGGGACAAGGACTAACACTACCTGACGGAACCGTTGATGTCATACGTGATCATTTTTAAGAGCTAGTAATACAAATTCACCACAGGTACCCTTTAAATCTAACACTGGTGACTCCTTCCATAAGTGTTAAGTAAACCTTAGACCAGGCATTTTTTGTATTTTGTTGCTTTACATCCAGAAATTAAAATGGATATTGGGGCGGTTTCTGTCAGTTGAGTTATTTTTTGAATGTGCATAGTCCCCAAACTGCCGCCACCACCCCCGAACCACCACCACCACCAAATTCAGTTCTTTGTAGAGCCACCTATTGCAGCTGCAAGTCTCTTAAGGTATGTCTCTGTGATGTCATCTATCCACTGGGGTTTTTGCCCAGTCTTCAAAGTGACACTGCTCTAGCTCCCTCATGTGGGTGGGTTCCTGCCGGTGTTCAACAGTATTTGTCTTGCCACAGAGTCACAGGTCTGGGCTTTGACTAGACTTTTCCAACACATTTAAACATTTGTCTTTACTCCTCAAGTGTTGCTTTGGCAATATGCTGAAGGTCACTGTCTTGCTAAAAGGTGAAGCTCCATCCCAGTTTTAAATCTCTTCAAGACTGAAACAGATTTTCCTCAAAAATTTACCCTTATTTAGCACCATCCAGCATTGCCTTAATTCTGACCAGTTTTTCAGTCCCTGCTGATGAAAAGCATCCCCACAGCATGATACTGCCACCATCGTGCTTCATTGTGAATGGTGTTCATGGGGTGATGAGAGGTTTTGGCAAACTCGAAATATGCTTTTCTCTAAGCAATGACCTTTTTTTCTCGGGACTCTTCCATTAAGTCCAACTTTTTGAAATGTCTGGTTTAGAGTGGTCCTATACACAGATACCTGTCTCTGCTGTAGAGCTTTCCACCTCCTTCAGGGTTACCTTTGGTCTCTTTGTTGTCTTTCTGCTTAATGCCCTCCTTGCCTAGTCTGTCAGTTTTTGTGGATGGCCCTATCTATGCAGGTTTTTTGTGGTACTTTATTATTTACATTTTGTGATGTGTAATGGGTTTTATGATACTCCGAGAGATTTTCAGGGTGTTTGGATATTTTTTTATAGCCCAGCCCTGATTTGTACTTCTCAATTATTGTCCCATCAAAAATTGTATGGGATAAAATATAGTGGTGTAATAAACTCATAAAATTATGGTAAAATAAACCCCAACATGGTATCAGGATCACTCTTGTATCAACTTGGTTTGATTTCTCAATGATTACTGTTTTGGTGTACATTATTCTGCTTATTACATCACCACTAACTATTGATTTAGAAATATATATATTTTATTAATCTAGAACAAATGTTTTTTTAAGTTAAAAATGTATTAATTTCATTGGAATATAAAAAAAAATTATTTGATAATAAAGGATTGTTGGATTAAAAATGCACTGGTTTGTTATAAAGAATAACAGCACTCAGAGTGTAAAATATCAGAGTACAGTAATACTATCTAATAATTATTTCTTCTAATAATAATTTTTGTAAACCTTCATCTCTTTTGGGATTTTTTGTGTTGTTTTTTTCTTCTGTTTTTTAGATCTACATATTCTATGGTACAAGGTCTAATGCTGAGTTTGTCATCCACAATGGCTTCTTCTTTGAGGACAACGCACATGACCGGGTGAAGATCAAACTGGGAGTCAGTAAAAGTGAAAGGCTGTACGCCATGAAAGCCGAGGTGTTGGCCCGTGCTGGAATCCCCGCGTAAGTCAAGTGTTAAAGCAGATCGTGGCACCCTTTGTGTTTTGCCACCAACTGCTTTGAATGCTTTTTTTTAACCCCTTAATTATTCTACTCGTTTCCTGTTAATGCATTCTCACAAGTGTTTGAAATAATTGCGTTGGATAGATTTGAACTCCTTATGCATCTGTGCTGGTGATTATATTTGATTATGTTTGCAGGTTGTCAATTTGTAGATGCATACATTTTTCTGAACATAGTTGAACCTCGAGTTTTTTAGGGATTTTTTTTCTCTAAACATTGCATAAATGGCCACCTTGGCTCCAGGATGACCTGATCCGAAATTTAGACGTCAAAGGTCAAGGTCACTGCAGCCTCATGTGTGCCACTGTTTTTAATGTGGTATCTCAAGAATGTCTTTAAGGGTTTTTCTTCGATCTTTGCTCAACTGTACACTGTAATTCAAGAATGAAGAGATTAGAATTTGGAGGGCATAGGTCAAAGGTCAAGGTCACTGCTGTCTCAAGTGGGCCCTTGTTGTGAATGTGATATCTTGAGAACTAAAACATCTTCCAGTCATGCTGACTGACACCACCCCAGCACTGCTTCTTGACCCACCACTATACTTTCACTGTCTGTTTTTCTGTTTGTTGACACTTGTCTCTGTGTTGAAAATAGTGGTGTTATACATTGCGTTGATGTTCATTCTGTAAGTTTCTGTCATATATTTCAAAAAAAAATGTAGCGTGGCGAATAGTTTCTGGATTTGTTTTTGTGTCAGACACAGACCAAGATCTAAGGTTGAACTGATCATGCTTTTTCTGAGCTCTGAGATCGTATTTGGCTGAATTGAAGAGGCTAGTAGTGTGTGAGTGAGATGCGTGCAGGGATACATTTTTTTCTTGTGGCATTGGTTGAATCTCGGTGCACTGTGTAATCGAATTGCTGCGCTGCAGAGAAATATGCCGTAATGTATTTGGGCTGTAATATCATCGTCTGTGTATCATCACATTGATCAACCCGTTCGAAAAATGCTGCCTGTTCAAAATTACCTTTTGATTCGACACAAACGATTCACCGTCCTGCCTCCTGAAAGCTTTCCGATTGTTTGAATCAGACATGAAAGCGGAGATGTAGACGTGTTCAGTAATTAGGTGGTAAATTATAAATCTTTTTTTAAAAAATACTTCAAGCTCATCTTTATTTCAGATCAGTCGGGTGTCATGTGACGTGGACGGCATGATAATCGGCTACGACCTGCTGGAGTTAATAAGTGTTTCATCAGAAGTTGCTTTGATGCTTTTGTCTGTGCAGGTCGAGCGTTTTCGCCCTGCATTGCAGTGAGCCGCCCATTTCAGCCCAGCTTCTGGCCTTCCTGCGTGTCTTCTGTATGACAGAAGGTGATACTGTGACATAGCTACTTTTATTATTATGATGATGATGATGATGATGATGATGATGATTATTATTATCATTGATTTTATTTTTCTACCTTTTTTTATACCGTGTAATCTTTACCTATAAGGAAGCAAAACCCATTTGGCTGAATGATTGTGCTGTTTCAGAGGAACTCAGGGATTACCTTGTGGGTGAGCATGCTATCAACAAGATTTTCACATTGGGGAACGCAGAGTTCCCCGTCAGCTGGGAGAACGAGATCAAGCTGTGGACCTTCCTGGAGACGAGAGCTGCACTGCTCCTCAAGACTTACAAAACCACATCAGAGGTACAGCATCAGCACTTTCAGCCTCCGAATAAATAAATAAGTGTGAATAAATTAGAATGTATAATTATACGTTTTACAAAACTATCTAAAATATTACAGCAGCATGTATGGAAGGAGTCTCTAATGTCAGTGCTTTTAACAGTGCGAGGTAAAAATGTACCCTGCGATGGCCTGGCCAGATGTCCAGGATGTACCCCGCCCTCGCCCAGGGTCGACCCTATAAATAAAATAAATTGCAGTTGTGGATAAATTGCCATGATGTAAAAGGAATAAAGCATGCTGTTTAGAGGAAGTTTGTTTATGGGGAAAGCAATCAAGTTCCTGCTAACAGGAATGATGCTTTATCACAGCCCCTTGGAAGGCGGGGTCATTGCTTAATGTTTTATAACAAATATACCCTGTATATAATAATAATAATCAGCACCTCCTCCTGAAGTATTTTTATTATCCTTCTACCCCAGCAAATTGTAGCTCCTTCTGTCACTGAAGGTGAGCGGAGCATGAGCTATAGAAGTGGGGTCCATCCGTCCATACCACTTGTTAATGTGATGTTTGGAAGAACGTGACATAGGATCACTAAATTTGGTGTATGCGTCCCCCTCAGGTGTGTATAGGGTGGAATTGTATATGGATCACCTTGACCTTGTTTGAAGGTCACTTTTTCTATATTCGGCTTATCAAGGCTTGATAGTGCAATAACTTTGAAAGGAAATGACAGGATAACCAAATTAAGTGGATGGGTTCTCCTCAGGAAGGTCTTGATTGGGATTGTGTATATGGGTCACTTTGATTTTTTTTCAAGGTCGCTTTTTTCTTTGTTGGGCTTGTCAGGTCTTTTCAGTGCAATAACTTTGAAAGGAAATGACCTAGAATCACCAAATTTGGTGGGGCGTCTGAGTCCCTATAGTCTATTTTATTTTAGCTAACGATTGTAGTTTATTTATGAATGAACGACACATTTTGTTTTTGTCCGTCCTTTGTGAGAAAGGTGTTCCTGTTCTCATTTGCATTGTAGCAGGTAAATAGATTCTTATTAACATTTTTCTTATTTATCCCAATTAGTTTTTAAAACTTAAACCATGCTAGCTAGTCATGTGTCTTTGAAAACTGTGCTTGTGAACGCAGCACTGACGCCTGAGACCAGATTAAACTCTCAAAGTTAAAAGCTGCTCCTAAAAGAACAGCCACTCTTCTGTTTTGTGTTTCAGGAGGACAGCTTGATGCTGCAGAAATCCGACCTCTCGCCACATTCGCGCATGGCCGTAAAGCTCCGTCTGGCTGAGAAGGAGATCCTAGAGCATGCCAGAGCCAGTGGGCGTTCTAAGCGCCTGCACTTCCAGAAGCAGCTGGAGGACGGCGCTGCTCTACCCGTGTATGAAGAGAGCGACATTGCGCTGCTGGAGAATGCTGACTCCAAGCTGCCTATCGTCCTGCGCCAGCTAGAGGAGGAAGACGACGAAGAGCTGAAAATGCCTCTTCTTAATGGCGAGCGTAAGAAGGAGACAGAGGGAGGAGAGAAAGCGGAGACAAGCACACAGAGAACTGAGGATACGTGTAAAGATCTGGAATAGCAAATAGTGTGTGTTCCTTGCTCCTTAATTATTTATTTTTTTGGGTTTGAATGACCGACTAATTAGAATCGAAAGGAAAACATTGCTTGAGTTGCTAATACTGTAGATGTAAAGATTTCAGATGATGCTCTGCAGATCCGTGCAACTTTTTAGTTTTAACAGTACCACATGGCTTTAGAAAGTATTTTTGTTTGTTTATTTGAAGCAGGTGGCCTCTCCCACTCCGGAGGAGGATAAAAAAAAAAAAGACTTGTTTGAATCGGACCTGCTGATCTGATATACAGATCTGAAGTTCTGTTTGTTCAGGATGACGCCGGTAAAGGAGGCCGACATTTACTAAAGGAAATTATTAGTATCGTTAGTGTTTTTTAAAACGCACAATGTTCGCTTTAATGTAGCAGGTTTAGTCTTTGGAAAGCAGTAAAGCTTGCTTCAATCTACAAGTTTTACATTGTGCTAGCAAACACGACTGCACAAAAAAAAAAAACAAAAAAAAGAACAAGAACCTAACAATGTCTTAAAATCTCCCACTTCGTTAATTACATCTAAATAAATCTAAGGTAGGTTACATTTCATAAAACTGAACTGAAGTTTTGACAGTTACATGCATGGCTAAGTGGCTAACAGAGCTCTTGGGGCTAATTGTGTCTGTCCAAGATGGCTGGTTCATTTAGCTACAGATGTGTTTAACTTTTGCCTGCATCAGTTCAATTAAGTTTTGATGTCCAGGCAGTATGTCATCATGGAACTTATAAAAAATAATCGCATTAAACTATTTCAGTATGTTTATTAAAAAAATGACTGTTACATGGAATATCTATTGAGTTACACACTGGATATTAAAATAATTATGCATTTTATCGAGATTTGATTTTATGATTTAGTAATTGAATACAATGTTCTCCCTTTGTTTTTCTTTTTGTTCAAAAGATGGACAACTTCGCAAATTCACCGATCAAAGTTCCCCTAGGTCAAGTTTACGTACACTATATGAAACTAACCACAAATATGTTTTGTGCGCTCTTCCATTTCGGTGAACCTTTTCTTGCTGTAGTTTTATAGCTGGAAAAACGAGAAATGTTTTTAGTGAATACAGCTGATCTGAATTATATTGTTAGTTGATTTGCTTGGTAGCTATGTTAGCCATGCACCTCAAACTCATAACTAGTGACCCAAACGTCCAACACTAAACACGTCTTTGATAAACAGCTACATTTGGAGCGAGTGAAATTGTGTACGTTTCTTTTCTTTGTTTCTTTTTTTTTTCCTTTCTTTTTTTTTTTTTAAAAAACTTCATTATTTGTTTTGTTAATGTGTTTTGCCAGACAATCGTTTTGTGTTTTTATGTTCTGGATCCTGCTTTGCTCCTGGATTAACCCAATTACCCAAGGAGTCCTGGTCTTTCCAGTTGGACATTTATCCCGAAGAAGAAGACAATGACGACAATGTTTTTAGTTTGATTGTACTTCGGGACCATTCAGTATATTTTTCCAAACTGATATATTTTTCCGTTTGGATTGTTCGACATACTGTGATTGATTAAACCTTACAAAGGTTAGAAGCTTGAGATGACTTTAGAATTACTGAGACGTAGTCTTGCTACGAATGTAATTTGAATTCAGTGTGTTATGAATCATTTCCTCGTCGTGAGAACTTTAAGTCTCTTTAGAAGTTAATTTCTAACTTTTTCATGTTGAAATTGTTTGTTTACATCAGAAGCCAAACTCATCACCTTTCTAACGTCTGTGGTTCTCTTTAAGCCTTAAAAACGAACAGTACAACATTTAACTTCCCAGTTTTTGTTTTTCTTACAGTCAATCACAGTAATATTTTTATATATTGCATCTCATGCATTTATAATACAGCTCATGTCATGCTTTACAATAAAACAAATAAATAAAATCTATATATCTAGAATAAATGTACTAGACTCCAATGAAAGCTACTTTTGTAAATTAGATTGAAAAAAAAATGCAAACACCTATTTTAAATAGTTATTCTTAAAAGAAAGATGTAAGATAACAATAATAATAATTGTGATAAGATGAAGTAAAATAATCAAACATATTGAGCTGCTTCTTTACATTACAGCTGAAGCCATAAGAATGTTGGTTGATCACAAATTTTGGAAGATTAAAATTACACGAGAGAGAGAGAGAGAAGTGGTTTTACTGTTTTTTACTTTGGAAAGGTGATAAGTTTGGGTCACAGCCCTGTGAGATGTTTAGGTAAGGTAAGCTTTAAAACAATAAAAGACTTAAAATTTGAGAAAGGTGTTGGTCTATTTGTTGTCATCGTCATTGTGTACCACAAGCTCCGAGGTGCATCTAGATCAAGGCAGATTAAAGAACTCTTTATATTTAGTGAGGCACTTGGTTTATTACATTTTCTCAACTGGTGTGTGTGTGTGTGTGTGTGTGTGTGTGTGTGTGTGTGTGTGTGTGTGTGTGTGTGTGTGTGTGTGTG
>JAOUQZ010000025.1:16250153-16255153 GCA_028564935.1 Neosilurus hyrtlii
GAGAAGACACGCACCTTTTACTGAAGCTCCTATAGAGAAGACACGCACCTTTTACTGAAGCTCCTATAGAGAAGACATGCCCCTTTTGCTGGAGCGCCTATAGAGAAGACACACCCCTATTAATGAAGTTCCTACAGAGAAGACACGCCCCTTTTACTGAAGTTCCTATAGAGAAGACACACCCCTATTAGTGAAGTTCCTACAGAGAAGACACGCCCCTTTTAATAAGATAGATGGGGGTCAAGAAACCCCACCTTTGCTGAGATTGACAGACACACAGGCCACACCTCCTTCACTGGTGCTCATGGTTTTCTCTGCCAAGAGGTTAAACCTCGACTACAGAAACCACAGTGACCTCAAACGAACGTCAACATGAAGAGAGAGAAGCAGTGGATCAGAACCGTGATCAGAAGCGCAGGTATAGATCATGGGTCGGGATGTTCAGGGTGTTCCGCACTTTATTCTGAGTTGTAGATGTTACTAAAGAGTTTAAAAATAAAACTATGTCACATTCCCATGTGTTGAGGATTAAAACATTCCTCTATATATGAATTATTCATGTTCCACAGTTCCTCAGGTTCTGTAGATGAACAGACAGAAGCTTGGGGTTGTGCCTTTCCCGGAGCAAAACGTCAAAATAAATGAATAAATAAAGACAGAAAAAATATACAAGTGTATCAAATGTCAGATTAGCAGCTCCTGGTGCCTAAATTAGCATTAAATTGTTTAATAAACACTTCCAAACAAACTAGCTAGTTAGCTAATAGCTGTAAAAGAGCTTCAGTGGTTACCTTGACAACCGCTCAGCACAAAGCATACCAAACAATACCTGAAATTAATCACTCACTCACTCACTCACCGCTTCATCCTTTTAGGGTCGCGGGGAGGGTGGAGCCTATCACAGCCAACATTGGGTGAGGGCGGGGTACACCCTGAACAGCTCGCTAGTCTATCACAGAGCCAACACACACAACCATTCACACTCACACTCAGGAGCGGTCTGGAATAGCCAGTTAGTCTAATGGACTGTAAGAGAAAACCGAAGTACCCAGAGGAAACCCACGCAAACAAGGTGAGAAGATGCAGATTCCACGCAGAAACACCCGTGCTGAGCCCGGGACTTGAACCCAGAACCTTCCTGCTGCGCTATAAGGACTACACCACTGTGCCGCCCAGTAACAAACTAATCATGTAAATATTAAAACATGGTGGAAGTTTGGAGGTGGTGTGATCTTCTCACACGGTTTCAGAGGCTAAAAATTTTATTTCATCTTGAAAATTTGATGTAGTTATTTCAGCCTTTGAGTTATTTTAAAAACTTCATTTATTAAAGATATTCATGTGTTTCGGCTTCAGTACATCCTCACACTTCATTTCTATCAGAGTGATATTCCACAGGTTTATATTCTAATGCAACCATGACCTCATTTACATATCATTCATTAATTCATGTAAAAGTTTATTACATTTTCTTCCTCAGTGTTTTCCACAACCATCAACTCTCTGCATCCCTTTACAGTCTGTTGTTTAATGGAGATATTAAAATGATAAATGATATTTTCTAGGTGTGTATTAGAAACCTGTGACATCAGAGGAAGAGAAGAAGGAAAAGACTCGACTTACCTTCAGCATGGAAGAAATAACTCCAGGCAGGTGAGGATTAAATGAAGAAATTAAACTGATGGAAGAGTGGAAAGGTTTTCTCCATGCAGGCGGTGAAACCCCATCCTGAGCACAGGGGTAGAGGAGTGAAGAGGAATAAAGAGGGATGTAGAGGTGTGGAAGAGGTTGAGAGTTTCCCACCCAGAGTGTTTGGTGTTTCTGCTCGTCTCTACTCGGAGCTTTACTCTGTGACTCTCACCGACTGCTCGGGGTTTTATTTTCAAACCTGCAGCTGATTTAACCTGAGAAACAGCGACATCTAGCGGTCGCTCCGAGTAATTCATTATTTATTATAACAGATTCATCAACAACTTCCAACTTTCTGGTTTTCCTAAAATATTAGGGATGTGAAAAACATTACAAGCTGGTTTTCCATCATATACTGAGAACCAGCTGGTTTTCATTCAGATTCCATTGTGTGTGTGTGCGCGCGCACGGGGTGTTTGGTAGGAACCTCAAGGAACCGGAGGACATGATTTGCTGATCAGGAAACAATCAACAACAAAGCAGTATTACAACTCAGTGTGAATTCATTTATCCGTTCATTTTCTAAGCCGCTTAATCCTAATTAGGGTCACGGGGAGGCTGGCGCCCATCTCAGCCGACTTTCGCAGGGCCACACACACAACCATTCACGCTCACACTCACACCTAGGGATAATTTAGAACAGCCAGTCAGCCTACTGTGCATGTTTGGACTGTGGGAGGAAACCGCAGTACACAGAGGAAACCCACACACGCACAGGGAGAGCATACGAACTCCACACAGGAACACGCCGAGCTGGGAATCGAGCCCGGAACCTTCTTGCTGTGGGATGGACGTGCTGCCCCTCAGTGTTGATTATTTCCCTAAAGTGCTTTATTTCTCTTATACCACAGCAAGTGGCTCCAGATTCAAATATTTATTCATTTATAAAAAACATTCACTGATAAATACATTTAATAATATATTTATTTACATTAGAGATTCTATTCATTTCTTCACCTGCCTTTTCTTTTAATCTCTCACTCACGCGTTTTCCAAACTGCTTAATCCTACTATCAGGGTCACAGGGAGGGTGGAGCCTATCGCAGCCGTGTCAGCCGACTCTGGTCCATGGTGGGGTACACCCTAAACAGCTCACCGGCCCAACACACACACAATCATTCATACTCACACTCAATTATCCTAAATGTGCATGTGTTTGGACTGCAGAAGGAACACGAGGTCATACTTTAAAGGTCAAAGATCACATGAGGTCATTTTAGAAAAATCTTGTGCGCACTCAGAACCGCTGTATGGATTTGGACCAAACTTTCACCAGTTACTCACTACATACTAAACACCCTTCAACTGCTACACGGTGTCAGGACACAGGTCAAATGTCAGGGTCAAAGGTCACAGGCATACGAAGTGACATGCCGCATTGAGAACTTTTTACTGTGTAATATTGATTATTTTCTCTCGAATATATTTTACAGCTTTGATTGACTCGAACACATTGATTAAACATTTCCTGAACGCTGATCAGTTCTGTGATATTTCAGGAATGTTTTTAAGAAAAAGGTTTTATTTTATCATTAGTACTGATTATTTTTTAAGGATAAAGACACCAGAGACCCGACAGGGGGTGTTTGATCCCTCAGGTTTTATTATGTTACTGACTTTTTAAAAACATACAAAGGTTTAACATTCACA
Source organism: Neosilurus hyrtlii (assembly GCA_028564935.1). Classification (NCBI taxonomy): domain Eukaryota; kingdom Metazoa; phylum Chordata; class Actinopteri; order Siluriformes; family Plotosidae; genus Neosilurus; species Neosilurus hyrtlii. The sequence goes on from JAOUQZ010000025.1 coordinate 16,253,493, forward strand.
CAGAAACAAAACCATTAAGACCATTTCTAATCACTCAGGAATGATTCAACTGAATCGATTGTGTGTGTGTGTGTGTGTGTGTGTGTGTGTGTGTGTGAAAGAGAGAGAATTTCCGTCTGGATTGTCATTCATTTGAAATGTTAAAAGATCTTTGGTGGTGATGATGATGATGAAGGATGTGTGTTGTTATTAAACGACACTTTAAATGATGAAGCACTGAGTCGAGTTGAAGTTGGTTCCGCGGTTTAATAAAACGTCCTTCAGGAATTTATTTGAATCATTAATCAGCACTAACTTGGAAATTACTGGAATATTCAGAAGGTGCTCGTGCAAATCGGAATTTTTATTTTGCAGTCCGTTTGTGCCATCGGGCATTTAACACACACACACACACACACACACACACACACACACACACACACACACAGTAAAGCTGATTATCTTTTCAACAGTTCTCACTCAGTATAAAAAAAACACGCCCCCAAATGACATCATAATCACACAGAATCTGAACCATCCAGGGGACGAGGAAAGGCCACACACTTCATCTACGACTTTATCTATAAGGTATACAAACATCTGTACACTCCTGTCCAGCTCTTTCACTCACACTCCTCACAACCACAGGAAAGACACTCGCGGCTCCTAAACCGCACAAAGCATTCTGGGATTAAAAATAATAATAATAATAATAATAATAATAAAACTTTAATACTCAGTATTATTGGAAATAAAGTTTGTAAAAAGATCCTCAAATATTAAACGGATTAAAGAGTCGAAACAATCGAGGAACACCGACGTTACACTTCCCTCCTCTTCATTTTATGCAAATTAGGTGTGATGCAGTTCCTCTGACTTATCACTGCTCCGCCCATTTCTCACCACTTCACTTCCTCCGGACATTAAGAGAAAACTGAGGCGTGAAGGATTTTCTCTACAAAAATGATACATTCAAAAACCGATGAAGGAATATATAACGGGAGACGCTACAGGCCACGCCCACTTCTGACAACCCTGGTGCCACATCAGTTTTGTTATTAGAGATTTTAAACGTCTGCAGTGTGTTTATATACTACAGTCCTGCTGTTTACTAAACAACCTCATTGACTTCCCTCCTTCATCTCCTGTTGATTTGAGTTTCATCCTAAAGAAAGTTTCCTTCATTTTATTCATAACTCGGTGGGGGGGGTTGTTAATAGAAACAGCGACATACATAAAAGCTCTGTGATTGTGTAACATGGCGACTGACACCGCAGAGGAAACAGCAGCGAATTAATTTCAGTGGCAATATTATTCCTTCTACCAAATTGCAGCATTGCACTGTGGGTAAATGTCCTCGTCCCTCAAACAAAACATATCTTTCCAGATAAACGTTCAGTGCTTTGCGTCTGCGTCACTTCTAACCGAATCGACTCACCAACCTCCCCCAAACCCCCTCCCCAATCACCTGATCACCTGATTCAGTAAAAACACAACCGGTAACCGTTCACACAGACAGGTGGCGTCACACATCAGACCCGGAGCTTGTGGTTTGTGTTTCGTGTTGTGGGTGTGGCCTGTTCATATTCGCGAAGCGAGCTAATTGTATGTTAGCGTCAACGGTCGCTGCTACTTTCTCCCAGTTTTGTCGTTCTTTTGTTGGTCTGTGGAAAATAATCACT
>JAOUQZ010000025.1:16260153-16271770 GCA_028564935.1 Neosilurus hyrtlii
ACAGGTGTGCCTCGGTCCACCCAGCAGTATAAATGGGTTCCGTTAAAACTGTACTGGGACGGTAACCTGTGAAGGACGAGCGCCCCGTCCAGGAGGAGGAGGAGGAGAATTTATAAATGAAAAAGATTAATCTGATCATATCTGAACGAGGAAACAGCAAACTCCGAGTCGCTTCACGCTACAGAAAGCGGGACGAGCTCCGGCTCTGATGAGCCACTCGGCTCGGGGATTAAAGCCCAACGACCTACAATAAAACGGGGGTGAAAACTTTTACATCAACATTAACAATAAATATACTATAAAATTTTTATATATTCATATTTAAATAAACTGATATTAAATAAGTTTATTATAAAAAGTACATTAAAATAAATACATTTTAAATTAAGTTTATATTATAATATTGATATTGTTTTTAACGATATATTTGGGGGGGTTTGTTGTTTTTTGGAGAAGAAACAATATTCAATAAACTAATAAATATATTTTATACTTTATTACATTTTTATGAATAATTTTATTCGAATACTAAAAAAAAAAACAATTCAAACAACTCCATTCTTTTAACACAGAAAAGAGGAAGTTCATGCCAATGAACCGTGAAGGCAAAGACAGAAAACTCCCTCACACACACACACACACACACACACACACATTTTGCGACTGTACTGTGCAGCTTTGAAATCTAGAGAAACCTAGCTTGCGCTCTCTCTCTCTCTCTCCCTCTCACACACACACACACACACACACACACACACACACGGAGCTGTAAACAGTGCACAGTCTTTAGGAGACGCCTGGTGACCTCAACCCCCCACCCCCCCAACTCGTCGGAGTTAAAAAAAAAACCTACAAACAAGATGTGGATTTAAAGATCTGATCATCCTCCATCTGCTAAACACTAAAAGTTTCCCTCTAAACATGAGGACATCAAGAGTCGCCACCAAGTTCACAGAATACAATATCATTTCCTAATAAAATATTTATATATATATATATATATATATATATATATATATATATATATATATAAAGAAAAAAAAATCACACACACACACACACACACACACACACACACACACATTAATATAATAATAAAAGTAATGAAACGGTATATAATAAACAAAATATTTTTACATATTTTATATTTAATTTCATAAAATATTATCCAAACAATATCATTAATGTATGCAAATATATTTGAATATTTTAATTAGTAAAAGTCAATTATTGAACAAAAAAAATTATTATAACGTCTGTTCGTATTCCAAAAACGTGTCTTTGCACCAACGTGCCCTCAGGTGAACAAACTCTGCAAGTGACAGCCTTCATAACAGTCTCATAACAACCGTCTTCCCTCTGTGTCTGTTTCTTTAACACCACACCAATTTATGTGCAGTCGGCTTCCAATAAACGATAATCACCACATCGGTTTATCCGTCTGTCATTTTTATCACCTGTTAAAAAGGAGAGTGTGAAGCAGAACAAGTTGAGCTGGAACTCCTGCTTTCATTTCATCTTTACACTCAAGATTAAAAGTAAAAGTCACGTGAGATGAAGATGAAACTGAAAATGATGGTGTTGTGGTTGTATCAGACCTTGAAAGAAAACTGCAGGGATTTACTGCAAACTTTTCCCGGAATAAAGGAGGAGGAGGAGGAGGAGGTCAAAAAGCCTGGGAGTTTCCACACACAAACACACACACACACACACACACACACACACACCTCCCTCTACTCAGCTTTCTCCCTGTGTCTGATTTCATCTAGAACTGTCCATCATCTCCGGCTCACTTTCACCTGGTCCTGAACCCCCTCCCCCTTCCTTCAGATCTCAGGATTGATTCGGGCGGTTCGGGACGCGTCCTGAGATTAACGACGCGTTACAGGTTTATGTTTTAAAGCTTTTCTTTCAGATTGAGATCAGAATCTTTAGAAGAAAACAGATGCCTGTGATGAGCCACGCTGCAGTAACAGCACCTGGAACTTTCCTTCCGCTCGTTTTATTATTCTGTGGTTCTGAATTACATTAAACTTATAGATTATAAATAAATTTATTAGGAATCGCAGCCCAGATTCACTGACTGACGGATTGTTGCACAGCCAAACCTGTGCAGAATTCATGAGCCAGCTGGACTTCATCTGTTTAACAGTTTAGATTTTGGTTTAATGACGGTAGAGATAAACTTTAACTACACACTCTGGACCCTGGAGCTCTGGACCTGCGGTCTAACCGCCACTATATATTTATTTATCTCTATTTCTTTTCTCGACCCTGACGTGGTGTTCAGCAGCTCAGCGCCACCTGAGAAGAAATAAACGAGTTAAAAACAGCTCTTCAGTTCCTCTCTCTGAGTCCAGCTTCACTTCCCAACGTCTGAGATCAGACACCATCGCCGCACCGCGCTGCGCCACAGGACAACGCCAAAATTCTCTGGCTTCTTGAACCACAGGCCCAGTCACATGACAGGCTTCTGATGTGACATCATTACTGATTCTCTGTACTGTACTGAACTCATTACTCATCATATTGTATTTAAAACACACGTACTTAAAGGGTGTGAAGTTTTTAAATAGTTTATTGGAAGAACAGAGGAAGTAACTTTCCAGACATGCACATGGTCAAGGGGATTTCCTTTAGAATTCAGCCATCATGTGTGTGTGTGTGTGTGTGTGTGTGTGTGTGTGTGTGAGATCCGTATTCCCAGTAGAACCTGTTATTCCACCTCATTAGGACGCACTCTGCTGATGTTCCGTACACCACATACCCCTTTGGAGTGACGAATTACAGAAGGAGTCTAACGGTGACGATTCAGAATGTTTAACAATTTAAGGGAACAGAAACAATGCAAGCGAGGAAACAAAACGATGAGGGGCAAAACAGTTCGGATGCGACTGGTGGAGGTGAGGTTAAACCCATCAGAAGCGCCCCAAGAGCAGTGATGTGCATCATGGGAATGATGATGATGATAATTCAATACTTTTCTTAACGAAGACTGATTTCAGTGTAAAATTCAAAACATGGATCAAAGCAATGATTTTATGTAAATTTGTTATGATGTCATAGACAAGCACTAAACCGAAAAATATAAACGCTCCAGTGATTCTAATCCAAAGTTTGGCGGTTCAAGTCTCACTGTGCTATATATATATATATATATATATATATATAGATATATAGATAGATATATAGATAGATAGATAGAGAGAGAGAGAGAGAGAGAGAGAGAGAGAGAGAGAGAACTAATGGCTGGCCATATTATTATTATCACTCTTATTATTATTATTATTACTATAATTATTATTATAGCTCTAATCAAGACCATGATTTGAAATCGATCATCTTGGTAGCTGCAGATGGCATCCAGGGAGTCAAAGTTAAAATTAAAAGTAAAAAACAGAGAGGAAAAAGAAGAAGCAGCAGCATTTACATGGTTTTACATTTTCTGGTTTCCACAACAGCAGGAAATGTTTAGGAGGAAACTCAGGTGACACCCCCACCTCCACAGAAACCCCACCCCCACCCCACCCCACCCCCTTACTGTAAACCACAACTGGATCATTCTAATGAAACTAGAGTAATTAGAAAAGGAGAGATGATGGTGTGATTGTGTAAATTCCAGAGAATGTGATGATGCATACGAATCATGTGACTGATCATGTGGTGCTGTATGTAACCGCGTGTTGTGGGTCGGTGTCGGGGAATTGTGAGGGATGTTTTGTGTTGATCTCATGATGCTGATCTCGTGTTTCAGACACGACAAACACACTGAACTTCTGTGGTGTTGTTTTAAGTTTTGGTGAGAATCGTAATTGGACACTGGACACACACACCGGACAGACACACACACACACACACACACACACACACACACACACACACACCGAACAGACACACACTCACACACCGGACAGACACACACTCACACACACACTGGACAGACACACAGGACAGACACTCTCACACACACACACACACACACACTCAAACACCGGACAGGGGAAGACACATTACATCATTTTTAGATACAGATGAGTGTTGTGCCCTGCCCTCTCCTGGTCACCCCAACAGTGTCCCCGGGTCCCTCCTGGTCACCCCACTGTAAATACTTCAGCTCTTTTCTGTCTCGTCGGATGGGGTTTATTTTTTTAGTGAAGAAGTGATGTTAGGCACATTCTTGAGAATTTTTGCTCAGCAGTTAAAATAAAGACGATTTCACAATGTTCTAAGCCTGAGAATCAAACGTCAGGCGTCACACCCATGATTTCCGCTTCACAACCATCTCCAGCTAATCTCTGGGGCTTTAGGGAAAAGATCAGTTTGTCAAATCAAAAGATTTTCTTTTTATTTCCTAAACAAATGCCGGAAAATGTCATAATTGTCGTGTGTTAGCGTGTTAGCACGTGAGCGCAGTTTATTCCGAAGTGAATAAATGATGCGCTTGCATGGTATTGACCGTATTGAAACGGAACCCCGTCACGTTCTCATCCTCGGCGTGGCTCTCGCATGCAGGCGAAAATGGCATGTTCACACTCCGGTCTACTGCGAGGTGCGAGTTTCGCCCTGATTTTAGTTTGAGGTTAAACTCGGTAAAAGCACAGAGGTGTAGCGCTGCAGACGCACCATGTGCTCTGAAGACTCTTTCATGTGCAATGCTTGTTTCAGGCTTCATCTGCCGCTGAGCGTCAGGATCTGCTCCTCACACTTCCGAGATCAGATCACATGGGACGAGGCATTCTCAGGGTACTTTACGACGTTCTGGAGAAAATGTTTTTATGTGAAACTCATTATTTATGTGATAATAATAATAATAATGAGAAGAAGAATGATGATGATGACGCCACCTGCTTGAGTGACCCTGACAAACTGTGAGTGTCTGTCATTTTGATCCAGGAATTATCCACTCGGAATAATGATTCGTTCCAGTCAGACCGCACTGTTCCTGTGTGCTCTACACTCGAACACATAACGCCAACATTTCGAGCCGTGCAGGATGCACCTCTGAATTTTTTTGTGGTTTTTGGTTAATGTGAAACGGAACCCAGTGACTCAGTTTCTGATTCAGACTCAACAATCAGATTAGAGAGGCGTGGAAGATCCCTAAGGCAGAGTCCCAAGAGGGAAAACTCCCGCACGGCGGCTCATTCAGAGAGCAAGTGCTCAGACTACAGACTTTCCAAAACCTAAAGCTGAAGAATCAAAAACATTCCTTTACCCCATTTTCTCCTCCAGCTTGCAGTCACCCGAAGCCAAGTCGAACCGGTTCTAACCGGTTGTGTAACCCAGAATAACGTATTGATGCAAACACGTCTCGTCAGTTTGTCTGATGAATAATACGTTTATTTTAAAGCAATCTGAAGCCGTTGTTCTTCAGCGCCTCAGTGTGAAAGTGAAACTGGATGTGCAGGATGCTGACGTTCACATACAGCAGGAGAGACGTGACCTTAACACAGGCGCTCGGTCTGAAGAGAACAACAATCCACCGCTGCACACAGAGGGACATTCCGTCTACTTACACCTCCACACCCGGGTGCGGGATCAGTCTCATGACGTCACACCCGGGATTTAAACCCAGACGAAGGTCCCAGCGTTCGGCCGAAGCGATGAAGACACTCAGATGTCGGGTGGAAGATGACAAACTTTTTAAAATGCGCCTGAGGGGACAGAATATCTCCGATCTCCATAAACGCCATTTCCTTCATAACAGTGAACAGAGGCTGTGTTTCAAGATGCATAACTGCGTGCTAACTAGCGTGCTAAGCCAGTGCGTAGAATCCTGGTCGGCATTTTAAGAGATGTTATTACGTGGTCAGTGACACGAGGCCAGGTTCCACATCACCACTCCTCTGCGGGCGTGTCCCAAACCACACGAAACAGATCCTCAAGTGTACACGCTTGCCAAAACAGACAACAACGACATCACGCATTGCCTTTCGTGTGAGCTACGCGGGAGGTACTGCAAAGCAACGCAGGAAATTGTGTGTGTTTGTCTGTTCGCAGTCCACAAGTGCATGCTCCGTCCCAGTGCGTTATTATCTTTGGTGTGAGCTTTTTATTATTGATGTTATTATTACTAAACATTTGAGTGTTTACAGAAATTGTTGTAAAATAAAGTAATATTGCGATAATCAACATATTTATATGGACAGGAACTTTCCAACAGGTCTAACGCCGGGATCGAATTACATCATTATATATGCCATTTCATTTACATTATCACAATTACATACGTACAAATTACTAACTAAATATAACGTTAGTAATACACTTCCATTGTAATAATAATAATAATAATAATATCTACATTAACATGTAAATATTTCCGTTTCCTTCATTTCGATCTCACTTCAGATAAACAATCTGCCGCGCAACTGAGGCTGTGCACCGATTTACATATCAGCGTGTGTGTAGTATCCCGGTTGGTATTTTTCCCACCATTACTGCACAAGCAGCAACCCAACGCTGGGAATGGCGTATACGCTACGTTCCACATCACCACGACTCCACTGAACCACATATCCTCCTCAAGACAACCAAAAACACAGACTTAAAAAAAGACTCAAGTAGGCCAGAAGTTTAACTCACCACTTCTGCAATTTTTATAAAGAATCTTTGATAGCCCAAGTTTTGATGTGATATGTGGCACCATCGACTCGCTCTGGTATCTGTCACTGCTGTGCTGGCGGTGGTGGTGGTGTTATACACCGGCTCTTGGGCGGCCATGGTAGCTGGATGTCTGAAAATAAAAATGTAACTTTTAGTTAGCATAGAAATGGTTCAGTGTAGCATCGAATATCCCATGCAGTCAATCAAACGTTCTAACGGAGCCGAGACTGCAAGTTCTGATGCTACGTTCACGTTTCACAGTAGAGCCGAACTCGTCCACTTCATTTATATTCGTTAATAACAAGCTTGTGTTTCCTAATCACCCAAAACATTTAATACAAATTCTGTTCATGTTGATGGATATTTTTATAAAGTTTGTTGGGTCGGGAACGTTTACCAGATTGCATTAGTGCACCACAATCAACGTTCCCAGCACGTGCAGGTGAGCGAATCCTTTCCTGTCACCTTAATGAGCATCTTTAACGTATCAAATCGCCGCCGCCGATGCACCGAGACGCACATCAGGTCGGTGGATCGATGAAAAGGCTTAAAGCAGCAGTCACAGCTTGCCGGGTGGTGAACAGGACGTCTGACACAGAGCAAAACTTAATTTGTTTGTGTTGTGTCTCCGCCGGGCCGAGGCGTCCGCCGGTCGTTCGGCTGTTGTGCGCTGGGCGTGCGTTTTCTTTGGAACCCGTGCGTTCCTTGTCCTGTACCTGCCAGCTCACAATCGTGGATGTCTGGAGGACCGGACTCGCACCTGAACTGCTGCACATCAGGTAGAAGGTGAACCGGAGGTGCGCGGCACATTGGCCGCATGTTCGGTGGACAGTTACGTCCGAGGAACTCGTGGGATCTGATGAATAACAAACGTGTAACAACCTCAGGATGAGTCCGGTTTAACGTGTTCCGGGTCCGATATGGACGGCGCTGTACATCCTCTGGCATATCGTGAGAGTCCAGAGCAGCGACGGAGACGATGTTCACCGCCCAGTCGTTTACTTTTTCTATCCGTCGGTCCGTTTACGCTCTCCGGCGAGGTCTGACGTCAAAACGGCCTGAAAAACTTCAATATGACGTCACAACACGCATTTGTAGCTAGAATGTTCATGGAGATGATGTATCCTGAGCTGGGATTGGTTCAAAAGCATCCTGGTTCTGTGTTCTGATTGGTCAGTTCTGATGAGGTCATGGTTCTTTTCTTAGAGTAAACTGTATAAACCTGTAGAAGGAAATTCGAGAAGGTTCCACTGTGTGAGGGAACAACTCCGGACCGGACCGAGCTCAAGAGAATCTGTAGAGTTCGATTCGGAGTTGAGTTCAGTTCAGTTCGGTTCGGTTCAGTAAAAACTTCCTGAGGTAAAAGTTCCGCCCGAAAACTTAAACCTCAAAAATCACAAAAAACTTCCTGGAATTAAAGTTAAAGTTCCGAAACAACCAGTAAACAACCAGTAAACAACCAGTAAACAACCAGTAAACAACCGAAAGAGACAAACAAAAACCACGAGACGACTTTACAAACCGGAAGTGAAAGTAAGGAGCGCGTGTACAAAACAATAAATCACAAAAACATCCAGCATGAAAACATCTCTACCAACATTTTATATAAAAGATGATGGAGGAAAAATTACTGATAAAAACTCACCTTTTGTTCCTCTCTCTCTCTCTCTCTCTCTCTCTCTCTCTCTCTCTCTCCCGCTCGCGCTACTTCCGGGATTGTTCTGTTTACCGTAAAGGACGGAAAAGTTTAAAAGCACATGGGGGGGATCTCCTTCACTCAGTCTCTACCTCCCTCTCTCTCTCTCTCTCTCTCTCTCTCTCTCTCACACACACACTCTCTCTCACTCTCTCACACACACTCCCTCTCTCTCTCTCACACACACACACACACACTCCCTCTCTCTCTCTCTCACACACTCACACACACTCCCTCTCTCTCACACACACACACACTCTCTCTCTCTCACTCACACACACACACTCCCTCTCTCTCTCTCTCTCTGAGACACACACACACACAGACACACCTCTACCTGTAAATAAAGGTGTAACAGTGTTTTCTCTTCTGCAGCTTTATTCCTCCTTGTGTTTCTCCATCCCCAAGTTTTCTTTCTTTATTAAACACTTAAAATTCTTTTAATCTTAAACCCAAACCTGTGATCACTGACCCTTCGCCCTTGATGGAACGAATCGGTTACTAATAATATTTGTCCTCAAAACAAACTCCGTGTCCTCAAACTTACAACAGAAAACTATTCAGAGACGAAACAAATCCCGGAGGGAGAGACGCCGAAGTTGAAATATCAGTCCGGGAGACCAAACAAAGTGCAATAAAAGGTCACATGCATGTCCGGACTGTAGGAGGAGACCAGAGATCCCAGAGGAAACCCCCACAAGCACAGGGAGAGCATGTAAACTCTACACAGAAACGTCCTCACCGAGCCCAGGACTGGAACCCAGGACCAAAACCTTTTTACCCCAGGAGTAAAAAGTTAAAAATAAATTAAACTTATAATAAAGGATCAGATAAAAGATTCTTGTAAACAAAATTCATATAAAAATTGAAAACTAATTAAAATAATGTCCATGAAATCAGTGAGATTAAATTTTTTGTTTTGCCATGAACTTGGTAATGAAAAGCAAAAGAAGATTAAAATGTTAAACTAAACAAACAAAAAAAACTTTAAAGATCAACGTGGGACAGTGAACAATTCATTTTAAATATTAAAAAAAGAAATCAAACACAAAAAATCATTTAAAACTGGAGAATAATTCAAAATGTATTTTTGTTCAGTCCAGTTTAATCCTTTCTGTATTTTATTCAAAATCATTTCACCAAATTCTTACAATCATTTATTGTTCTAGTAACTTTGAACTGCCGGCAATTTAAAAAAGGTTATATTTAAAAGAAATGTATGTCCAAAGTGGAAGTGTGTCAAAAAGAGGGAAGAAAACACCTCAGTGTGAGTCAAAAATATTAGAAATGAAAGTAAAACAATAAAATTATAAGTACAGTTTACTAGATTACATTCAAACACATAAACCAAAAACCCAACAAAAGATTCACTTCTATTTGCTCTGGAAAAAAATAACCTTTAAAATTATCTGTATAATAAACATATAAACATACAGAACTTGAAATATTCATCAGAGAGACTGATTTATTTTTCATAGGAAATAAAAATATATACAAAACTTTATATATATAAAATTATTCAGCACATCACATGACACTGTAATAACCTGCAGACTATTTCATAACCTGAAAATTATCATTTTGTTCATAAACATAAAACTCTAAACGAATAACAGATACAGTAAACATAATATGCAGACATGACTATTGCTGTTGTTTTATTATTGATTAAATGTGTATATTGAAAAACTTTGTTAACAGAGTAACATTTAAGTTAAGAGGTTTTTTTCCCAAATACTAGAAGTTTTTTTTTATTATTATTTGTATTTGTTATTTTTAAATTATAATTAGTCAGGTTTTTTCTTGGTACAGCACCGCCCCCTGCTGGCCAGCACATGTCAGTAAAACTACACCACCTCAGTACCAAAACTAAATACATCAAATAAATAAAATAATTAAAACAAATAACTAGATAAAATAAATAAATAAAAAAACTAAATAAAAGAACTAAATACATCAAATAAATAAAATAACTAAAACAAATAACTAGATAAAATAAATAAATAAAATAACTAAGTGAAAGAACTAAATACATCAAATAAATAACTAAAACAAGTAACTAGATAAAATTAATTAAATTTACTAAATAAAAGAACTAAATACATCAAATGAATAAAATAACAAAAAAAAACTAGATAAAATAAATAAAAATAACTAAATAAAATGACTAAATACATCAAATAAATAAAATAACTAAAACAAATAACTAGATAAAATAAATAACTAAATAAAATAACTAAATACATCACATAAATAAAATAACAAACAAATAACTAGATAAAATAAATAAAATAGCTAAATAAAAAAACTAAATACAATAAAATAATTAAACACAATAAATAAAATAACAAAAAAAATACCTAAATTCATCAAACAAATAAATAAATAACTTAACAAAAAATTAATAACTAAATCAAATAAATACTATAATTTAAAAAATAAATATATAAAATAACTTACTCGAATAAATGAAATAAAAGAAATCAAATAAATAGCTAAAAGAAAAAAATACATATAATAAATAAGATTCTTTTGGTTCTGAGGGAGGGAGGAAGGAAGGAAGGACCCCCCCGTCCAGTAAACAATTTCCATGTATTTCCATGAAGAGACTGAATGGTTGATCTCTCCATCTTTCCATCTTTAAATTCTTATGGATAAAAACCACCAACACAGGATTTAATAACAAACCTGCTGAGATGTAGCGTTTCCATGGCAACCCCACTCGTTGTTGTTATCACGCTAGCTTAGCAGAATCGATTGTTTGGAAACATTTGAGTGTTTTTTTTTCTGTATTATATAATATTATTACTATAAAATGATGCACTTCTTCTCCTCTCACAGAAAACACAAATGGATGCAGCCTACCGTGACGTCATTCATCTGTATGTAGACGTCAATAAAAACCATACACGCCCAAAAATATGTAAATACATGGGTCTAATATCTCATTAATCCTGGGACAATTAGAAGAAAAAAACCCAGAATAGATGAGAAGGAACAGAATTCAGAACCGTTTGTGGAGAAACATCTACTGACTCGGTGCTTCCTAGAACTGTATGGAACCGGAAGTGTTCTGTAGCCTGTCCCTAGTGGATCACGGTGGTATTGCACTTTAGGAGACTTCTAAATAAAGCACCTAGATGGGACGTTCCGGCGAGTTTTAGTGTTCTGTGCGGTTTGACGCCATCTTAGACAATGTTCCTTCAGTATCAGCAGTTTGAAGGAGAGAGAAGAAGTAAGAAAAGGAAGAGCTTTGGGTCAGAACGCTTTGTGATAAACTGTAAAAATTACAGGAACCGACACAGCAGATCTGCA
>JAOUQZ010000025.1:16271870-16296170 GCA_028564935.1 Neosilurus hyrtlii
AGAGAGACAGAGAGAGAGAGATGGGGGGAGAGTGAGAGATGGAGAGAGAGAGAGCGAGAGAGAGACAGAGAGAGACGGGGAGAGTGAGAGATGGGGGGAGAGTGAGAGATGGAGAGAGAGAGCGAGAGAGAGAGACAGAGAGAGAGACGGGGAGCGAGAGATGGGGGGGGAGAGAGCGAGAGAGAGAGACAGAGAGAGAGACGGGGAGAGAGAGATGGAGGGAGAGTGAGAGATGGAGAGACAGAGAGAGAGACGGGGTGAGAGAGAGAGACGGGGAGAGAGAGAGAGATGGAGAAAGAGAGACTGAGAGAGAGACAAAGAGAGAGATGGAGAGAGATGGAGAGAGAGATGAAGAGAGAGACAGAGAGAGAGACAAAGAGAGAGATGGAGAGAGATGGAGAGAGAGACAGAGAGAGAGAGAGAGAGAGAGAGAGAGAGGACACTTAAGCAAACACACCCAGAATTCCCCCTTTAAATGTTCCTCTCATCGGTTAGAAGAACGATGGATTCTTTCCACTTTATTTCAAACAGCAGTTCAGTCCAACCAAGCAGTGGCCCGGTGGTGTAGTGGTTCGTACGTCTGCCCCAAAGCAAAGAGGTCCTGGGATCGTGTCCCGTTCTCGGTGAGGGCGTTTCTGTGGAGTTTGCATGTTCTCCCTGTGCTTGTGTGGGTTTCCTCTGGGTACTCCAGTTTCCTCCCCCAATCCAAAGTCATGCACAGTGGGCTAACTGCTGTTCCAGATTGCACCTGGGTGTGAGTGTGAGTGTGAGTGTGGATGGTTGTGTGTGTGTTGCTCTGTGATGGCCTGCTTCAGGGTGGACCCTGCCCTCGCCCAGAGTCGGCTGAGACAGACTCCAACCTCGTAGGATGAAGCGGTTCGGCAAGTGAGTGAGAGGGTTAATCCAAACACCTCACATTTCTTAATCATCCCCTTCCTCCTTAAACACCTTCATCTGTTAAAAACCCCTTTATATACAGTACGGTGCTCGTTTACATTGGGACAGTTTAACTCAAAACACCAGTAAACACTTAAATACCTGCGATTCCAAACGAAACAAAAAAGGAGTCGTATTCACGAATGTGAATAAGTGGAATCCCGCCAGGAAACTCTGCAACGGAAAGAAACAGCCTGACGAGTGAACGCCAGCGAGGATTCATTCGCCGCTCTTTAGGCCTTGAGCAGCTTTAACAGGAAAACCAGCTGCAGTTTTTTTCCCTTCTGTTCTTCCTGTGAATTCGACCTCATTTCCGAGCCACTGTGGCGTCCCACCGCGTTACAATACACCAAACCCTTCTTCCTATTAAACCCACACACACGTTCTAACAGATTCTAATACGACTGGACTCTCATTTCACACTCACACCACCGGTCTGAAGTTTGGAGACAGTTTCTTGAGTGTTTAAACTTTTGACTGTTGAGCTGGTGAGGAAACAGCTGCTATAACATACGGTACCGGTCACAAGTCTGGCCACACCCACTCATTCTAACGGAAACAGGAGGCGTGTCCAAACTTCTGAGTGGCACTGAGAGCAATTCTAAAAAGGAGTCTGATCGTTCGTTCTGATATTAAAAGAAACTCGATACTTTTAAATAATAACAAACACGAATTGCTTCACATCTCAGCTCTCGTTGCCTAGGAAACTCCATCACGCTTCTCACTTCAAAATGTTTCTGAGTGAAGCTGTGAGCAGCACCACACTTCCCCACAGGAGGTCCGAGACAGCTTTTATTATCATCTTATTATTATTATTAACACACAGCAAGTATAAAACAGAGACTATTGTGCATCATGAACCAGGAACAGTTCGTTCTCCTCGCCATCTCCACTCTCTATTTGAGAAAGAGTACCATGATATCACCACACCTGCTGGGTTCACCTAACGATATAAGCTCGGTATCACCACGGGGAGAATCAGAGACTTGTTCAGGAGCTCTGTTCTCCTGAATTATTTATTGAAATTTTGCTGTTAACACGATTCAGTAGGAAAAGACGTTAACAGAACCACGTACCAATCCATACAACTGGATTATTCTAACTTGGCGTAGTTCTAATGAAATGTCTCCCCCTATTGAGCGTCAGATGAACATTTTAGCCTGTTAAAGAGGGAGTTTTCAAGATTTCCTCCTAAATTTAATGGGTTCTTTTCAGGCCCAGGGGTCACCCCTCCACAAAGTTTGCTGAAAATCAGTTTGGTAGTTTTTGCATAGTCCTGCTAAACAAGAATAACTTCCCCCACCAAACCTGAACAGCTCACCAGACCATCACAGGGCCAACACACACACACTCACACTTAGGGGCAATTTGGAACAGCCAATTACTGCCTACTGTGCACTAATAGCCTACTGTGCATGTCTTTGGACTGTTTGATGAAACCCACACAAGCACAGAGAAACCTCACACAGAAACACCCTCACAAAGCCCGCGATTTGAACCCGGGGCCTTCTTGCTGTGAGGCGGACATGCTAACTGCTACATCACTGTGCCACCTAATTATAATATAATAATCATAATTTAATTTCGTGTTTTGGGGTCAATTGGGGTGTTGAGTGTGAAAATCATCCCTACAATAGTTACACAAATGTTATTGCATCGTAAATCATAACAACCAATCAGGTTTCAGTATGCAAATACAGGCCATACAGTGACACAGGACAATAAAAAAGGGAATGAATTTAAAAGAATGGTTTCAAAGCACCAGAAAACACAACACTACAAGTTCAGAAATATTTATTATACCTTTTCAATTTTCACCAGTAACATCAACAGTAAAATGTAGAATTTATAGTTTTTTTAAATAATAAAAAAGGAAAATATCGACCCTTGAAATGTTGATAATAACAGAGAATTATTCCAGATCCAGAACTGCGAGTTTGAAATCTACACACAACAGTTTCATCAGCTCTTTTAAAAATATGTAAACACACACTGGTTGGTATGAATTGAATTTAAAATAGGGTGAGTTTTGTATTTAAACAAACTTTAGAGCTGCAGTGAAGAAGAAGAAGAAATAATGGCTGTATTTAACACTGTTTCCAGTTTTCAGTGATGAGGTAATTTCAGCACTGCAGTAAAAATAAAATAATGGAAATAACTTTGGGTAACGTCAGTGTTTCTTCATCCTGTGAGTCGCTCCTGATTCAGTTCTCGGTGCTTTAATCCCCTCTTCAGTCACCCAGTCTTTCCTTTTTTACACAAATCCACAGCAGCGATGGCCACGCCCACAGCAGCTTTCGAGCCACATTCACAAGAGACAAACCAGCGGATCGTCTACTGCGAGTATGGATCTCGGGTGAGGAGAATCGGTCCAAATCGTATTCCAATGGTCTAAAGCACGGCGTTCAGGGCGGGGCTTAACTCTCAGCACATCGGAGGCACTCCATACAGTCAAATTTATTCCTTTGGTGATTGGGTCCCTTTACACAGCAACATCTGCATATCAGATTCAGAACAACAGGGGAAACTTTTAAAAATAGAATTATTTTTTAAAATTCAGTATAGAATTAAAATCACTGTTTCGTTTAGTTTTCAGACACCGAGACACACGTTCCTTACATCCTTTCTGCACCGAAAAAATAAATACACAGCATCTACAAGCTGCTTTTCTGTGATGCCTAAATTTAAACTAAGAGAAAACACAGACACAGACAAACAGAGACAGATAGAATCATAGAACTCAGCTGTGATAAATTACAATTTCTATTTTTTAAATTCTGGCCCAAAGCGCCATCGACAGTTAAATCATCCTGTGCAAGTCCAGTGCTGGTGTAGAGTCGGGTACGTGGTACTTCCCTACTTCATGATCTATTTATTTTTTTATTTAAAGGTGTCTTATTTAGAAGAAAACTTACAAAGAGAGAAAAAGAACATTTCTAAATATTATTTCAAAAGTTTTACACATTTTCAACTCAGTCGACTCAGTTTATGTCTTATAAAATTTATTCATTACATCAATGCAACATTTAAAAAATTCCTACATCTCTGTAGGCTGTAAAAATGAAGGGAAAAGAAGAAAAGAATAAAAGAGAAAAAGAAACTCACTGGTTTGTTGAGCGCCGCACGTGACCTTGTACGAAGTCCATAAACTGACCGCAAGAAGTAATGTTGAAATAAAACCAAAAACCTGGAGGAATATAAATATAAATATATAAAAATCTATAATATAAATCTATAGTATTTACATAAAATTAGCAGAATGTGTGTATCTGTCACTTTGTGGTTCAAGAAAAGCAATGATCATTTCTCCAGAACGCACTCACACGCAGACGAGAGGAAACCACACTTTTATTCCTGTACACTGGTTTCCTCTGAGAGTAAAAATCTACTAACGTTTATTACGAAACTAAAACGGACTTAATTACAGACATTTCTACATGCATTCCTTTATTCACTACATATTTTTAACTATTAAAGAAAATGCAGTAATATAAAGAATTATAATTGTTAGATCATCAGCGGTAAACACCCATTATATCATTTTCTTTATAATTATTTTTAATTATATTTATAATATTCACCTTGAGAAATGCTGGTTGTGTTCATACTCACCCCCAAACCTACGTAATTAAATCCGAATCACTCACAGATTACCAGGCGTGGACACGGGACAGCTGATTTGCATTTAGTGACACCCACAACACGGGGCAGTGGTGGCCCGGGGTTAAGGTGCTGGATTACTGATCCCAAGGTCGGGGGTTCAAGCCCCACTATCACCGGGTTGTCACTGCTGTCCCCCCATTGCAGCTAACTGGGTTATCAAATGCCAGCCGTGTCTCTCACTGTCTGTGATGAGAGGTGTGTAAAAGAACCATCGCTGATTTTCGTCAAGAGTAGCTGCGTAGCCTTCAGCGTGTTTCTACCCTGCGATGGCCTGGCGAGCTGTCCAGGGTGTACTCTGCCCTCGCCCAGAGTCGGCTGAGATGGGCGCCAGCCTCCCCGTGACCCTAACTAGGATAGCGCTTCAGAAAACGAATGAATGAATGACATGTTCAGCTTTTCCTTCTGTTTAATATTTATTATATAAAAAAAATAAAGTGTGTTTATTACAGAGGTACTAACATGGGGCAACATTTCTACTGACATGAAAACACTTACATTTTGTGTGTGTGTGTGTGTGTGTAATTTCCTGCTTCTACTACCTGTTGTTGTTTCTGTAGTTTTGTCCGTTCGAGTCATTTATTTATTTGTTTGTTTGTTTTTGTTTTGTGATGCTGTGCTAATATAAAGTACAAAATCCACACCATAAACATGTGATTTATTCTATAAATATAATATTTTTTTATTGACTTAATCTTTGTCCCGAGGTGGAGATAAGGTCCTTTATCAAACCAGCATAATGTAATATTATAGTATTTTTCTCCAAGTTCAGGCGGTAAGCTTAATCAAAAAGATTCTGTTCCCTCTCTGACCTCGTCTTAATTTTTAATCAAATATAAATAAAATAATTTCATATATTCAGGGTGTACTTCACCTTCACCCCGTGTCAGCTGAAGTAGGCTCCACCCTCCCTGTGACCCTAATAAAATTGAGCACTTCAGGAAATGAATGAATGAATGAATTAATTAATTTTTAAAGGTATATAATCCAAATACAGAAACTTTCTGAGGTCTGAAGAATAAGTAAAGTTTAGAAAGAAGAAATCTTGGACTAAGTGCACTCCTGAGTAGAAACGATGTTTAAGAACCATGCTGCTGAGATTCTTCTGTAAATGCTCTCGCTTTAGTGCAGCGCAGTGATGTGCGATGATTCGATGGGTTCTCACACAGATCGAATCACAGAATTACACTCACAGATCCAGCTAGAAGACTGGAGAGGTTGTAGCTCTTCACTGCTGCTATGATGGAGGCGATGAAGACCAGGATGGTGCCCAAGACGTAGTGAAAAAACTCCTGCGAAAAAAAAACAACAACCCCGAGTTAATCCGACGCATCTCCGGAACCAAACGTGCTCGCTAACCTGGGTGTGGACTCACCGTCAGCGTCCAGTTAATGCAGGTGAGATGGGCCTGAACCCTGAACACGTACATGAGGAAGAAGATGAGAAAGGTGAAGAGGAACCACAGCGTCACCACCTCAAAGAAGCGATACCCACCGTAATCTGTCCAAATGTCGGCGCAGTGGACACACAGGAAGGCAATCATCAGGGTCACCTGTTCTCACACACACACACACACACACACACACACACACACAGTATAATCTGATACAAATGTGTGTAGTGCATGAACTACACATTTTTAACGGAGCCTTAATGTGATGCCCATGCAGTCACCAGATGATGAGTAAACTCCGACCAGGTCATGACCCGACTGAAGAATGACTGGGGTGAAAGAACCCTCCAGCGTTCTAATGGAGGAAGTGTTTCATTACATGACTCGCCTGTTTCTACATCGCTGGTTTCCTGCTTTGGTGCACTTTCATTACTCTTTGTTCATGATCTATCGTTCTCGACTTGAGAAAAGGAATGAGATGAAAGGAGAGGAAACCAGCCAATCCGAGACCAGGTAATATATATATATTATTGGTTTCTTTAAAGGGGAGGGGCTTGTTTATTCTAGATGATTTCCGGAACATACAGAGACAGATTCCGCCTGCTAGGTGTGAACTGTAAGCGCTGTGAATCACAGACACATTTTATCAATTAATGAATTGAAAAAAGGCAGCCGGAGTGGAGTATCTCTTTTATGAACTGGGTAAGGGGCGGGGCGATCTGGGGTACTGGGAGGAGTCATTTCTGGGCCAGAAAATATTATGCTGAATATCAGCATTGTACATTACTTTTCCCAATGTATCTTTACACTGATATAAGTTTTAATCTCAAACCAAAAGACTGAAAACATAATAGAGTGCAGCTTTAAGATAAACTTGCACACACACTCACACACAGTCAAATACACTCACACTCACACACAGTGATATACACTCACAAACACACAAACACTCAAATACACTCACATTCACAAACACACAATCACACTCACAAACACACACAAACACACACACACACACGCACACTCACAAGCACTCAAATACACTCACAAACACACTCACAAACACTCACACAGTCAAATACACTCACAAACACTCACACACACACGCACACTCACAAACACTCAAATACACTCACAAACACTCACACTCACACACAGTCAAATACACTCACAAACACTCACACAGTCAAATACACTCACAAACACTCACACAGTCAAATACACTCACAAACACTCACACACACGCACACTCACAAACACTCAAATACACTCACAAACACTCACACTCACACACAGTCAAATACACTCACAAACACTCACACAGTCAAATACACTCACAAACACTCACATTCACAAACACACACTCACTTTAAAACTTAATAAAGTGCGTTTTATAAGTTTATGCAATAAAACAAATTATTTAATAATGATGATGATGATGATGGTGATGATGTCATGTCCTTACCACTTGAGCTACTTTTAATAATCCAGGAACAGAGCGACAGTAAGCGATGTTTAAAAATCCTCCATCCGACGGAGTCGTGGTCGTGGTCGGGGTCGTAACAACTCTGTGCGACATACTGCTTATTAAAATCAATAATGTTAAAGATCTTATACTGAGAGAGAGAGAGAGATATATATAAAGAGAGACTGACTGTGTGTGTGTGTGTGTGTGTGTGAGTGTAAATGTGTATATGCGTGTGTTCCACTTTCCTGCTGTAAATTTTTGGGCGTGGCCCCGGCTAAAGTCCAAACGGCTTGAAACAGTCTTCAAGTGTAACCCGCCTGTACCTACAATATAAATAACCGCCTCTTCCACCCTACCTAGTGCACTATATTTCACATGGGTTTACGTTTGGGACGGATCGATCGGGATGAGGGCGGGGCTTACAACACAGCAACCTGGAAGAAGTGAATGCAAGCTACTGCATTTATATTTAAATTAAATATATATAAATATACATAATTCACTGTTCTTAAATACGCTTAATATATATTTACGTCAATTATCGGATCCGTACGGAGTACAGTTGGATTCACAGGAGCTATTTTAAAGCCTAATACTATCAATAAAGGCTGATGATAAATGCTAGTCGCTCATCAATAAGTTTTATTAATGCGCATGCGCGGTTGTTTTTACCGTTAACGCTGATTCTGAGGTAAAATAACCGTCGCGAAATTTAGGTTGTTTTGTTTGTTTCTCTAAGATATTTCCTCCTAAATCTATTTTAAAACGAATATGAAAGTGTATTTAAAGTGAAAGAAGAAGCTTGAAAGTTCTCTGAGGTTTATGCAAACCTTAAAAGCTTTAATTTCCAAACTTATAAATAGGTTTAGGATTCGTATTTAATACTCATGTTTCAAACACACCAGGATCCCAAATGTGTAAACATTTCCTCTCTAATTCCCACAACACTGTTCGGTTAGAGATATTTGGCTGTGAAAATGCACGAGTAGAATATACATAATTCGTATTTCATTAAACTTCATAATCAGGTTTATTAATGTGCAGGTGGGATCGTAAATTTTACTTGTTTTCCCCCTGAAATGTTCGATAAACTGAATTCCCCAGCAGAACTTCTGGACTTTGATGCATTGATGAATTTAAAGCTGTATTTCTGTGCTGAGAGGCTGACCGGGAGGAAACCGGAGTACCCAGAGGAAACCCGCACAAGCGTGGGAAGAACACGCAAACCCCACATTAACGCCCTCGCCATGCCTGGGACTCGAACCCAAGACCTTCTTGCTGTAAAGCAGACAAACCGTAAAATGTTAACTATAAATGTGTTAATCATTTCAAATATCCTATGAGGGGAAAAATCTTTCTTTTAACCCTTTTTTGTGCATTATTAGTACAGCGTGCCAAAGATTATGGAAGACAGTGAGGATTCTAGAGTGATAAAGCAAATAAGTTGAAGCTTTTAGATTTAGAGACGATGTGGGACACTCAGCCCTTCCATCTGTTATTTATAATCTTTTCCCTTATATTTATATTCAGCTCGTTTATTTTATGTAATTATTTTTCCTCCGTGTAAGAGTAATGACTGCATCTTTAAATGGAAGGACCCGAGACGTCCTCTTCCTGTGGTTAAAACTTGTTGCCATGGTGATGGAGTACTCAACAGTACTGTAAACAGGAAGAAGTCAATTTGACCTCCAGAAAACAGAAGTGAGTTTAAAAATAATCCTAGAGCGAGAGAGAGGCAGCTAACACAAAGCATCTGTTTATTCGTCGCTCTGTCTGAACAGATTCATCACACGCTTGAGTTCGGGACTCTGAAGCATCACAAGCTGGTGAATTACAGAATAAAACGGATTCACGGATGGTGCGATGGTGCTTACTACCATGAGGTTATTATTTTCCTACAGAAATGTCCCACTAAGTTTCCCTCAGGGGATTTTTAAAGTCATCTATACTCTAAAATTCTCACTAAGGGGCCAAACCGCTTAACCCTACGAGAGTCGCACGGAGGCTGGAGCCTGTCTCAGCCGACTCGGGGTAGAGGTGGGGTATATCATGAACATCTTGCCAGACCATCACACGTCCAACACGTACACAACCATAAACACTCACAGCTAGGGGCAATTTCGAACTGCAAATCAGCCATTGTGTGCATGTCTTTGTACCGTGGGAGAAAACCAGAGTACCTAGAGGAAGCCCACACAAGCACAGGGAGAACATGCAAACTCCACACAGAAACGTCCTCTCCAAGCCCGGGTCTCGAACTCAGAACCTCAGTGAGTCATGTCGATGTGCGTCTTGTGACTTGAGTCAGAGTTGTTGAGCGTCTGTGCTTAAGGACTCGACACATGTTTCCAGCTGCTAGACGGACCGTGTGACTCGGCCATGATGGACCTCCTGCGCTTCTCTGTCACACTGCATCTGATCAGCTTCTCGGGTAAGAATGATTTTTAATTCAACTGTAGGGCGCTGATCAGATGATTTATGTAACAAAGTTATTCTTCTCTAGTCTGTGAAATAAAAATCTCTTTCTAATGGGAATTGCTATCATGTTTTCCATTAAACTTGTGTTTCCATCAAGAACTGATCCAGATCCAGTACTGGAGTATTTTACATTTCATTTGGAACGACGATGACTTTAGTATTTACGGCATCTTTGTTGTTTCTAAATATTAAAAAAGTTAAATAACGCCGCAGCATTTTAGCACAAATTCACAGTCAGGGGCAAATAATCTTCAGTAAAAAACCTCAAACCATGAGGATGTACCATTCCCAACAATTACTGACCATTACAAAACTATCTCTTACCAGTATAAACCATAAGAAACCATTTCTGATCATTACTTAACATTACACACCCGCGAGGAAACCACAGACACCTGTAACAATTTACTTGATGTTGTTTATTAAAAAGTTTCTTGCTTATTAAAAGAAAGAAAGATGGATGCTTCGTGTGCCCCGTACATCTCAAATCTAATAATAACTCCCATGAGCAACATTTCAGCAAACATGTATCGCAACATTAGCATACTTTTTAAATTAGCATTCTCTCTCTTCCCAGTACTGACAAATAAACACATCTTTGCAAAGTAAAGTTTGTGTGAACTTGGTAGGAACTTTTCCAATTCAAATGATTAACGTAGTTCCAAATGTTTTCAGTGCAACTTATCTGATGACAAGTGAATCGAATCAATAGCAACGTTATGATGTTCTCATGAAGCGCTCCCGTGGTAGGAAGGTGAAGTCCTGCGGCAGTTAAAGGGAGAAAAGTCTCATTCTGGCGTTTTATCATGAACATTAGCATGCTAACATTGTTTTCCTTCATCACCAGCGTTATCAGCCCACGATGACACGTGGTCCATTCAGGTGTCCCCAGAGGTGCGAACCATCGAGGGTTACCCAGCAGTGCTGCCCTGCTCCTTCACACACCCTGCGCACACCCTGCACTCCTCCATGAACGTGGTGTGGCGTCTGGGCCACGCCCGTGCCAGCACCGTGCTCTTTCGTTGCTCCAGCCTCAACAGCAGCCAGCAGTGCGAGACCGGACCGGACCAGGACCAACGATACCGACTGGAGGGAAACCACCGAGAGCACGACCTGACTCTGCGCATTAGCAGCACAGGTCTGCAGGACAACGGGCGCTACTACTGCAGCGTCGAGCTGCCCGACCAACCGCACGCCAATTACAAGAACAAAATGGGTACACGACTTCGAGTGGAAGGTAACAAGAGCACATGACAGATTTATTCTTGATATATTTTATATTAGTGCTAGAATTAGCCAGCTTTTATTTAGTCTCAGCTCAATTTTTTTACAAGTTAAAGTTCCTGTTATGTTTTGTTTGCTTGGAGTTGATGGGTATTTGTTTGCATCCAGCTCCACCCCGGATCTTAAGTTTGTCCATTGGGGGCAGCGTTGACACTAGTCTCAAAGCCCTGTGTCAGGTTCAGGGCTCTCCGCTGCCTGACGTCCAGTGGACAGGTTTAAATGAAGTTCTCGAAGCAGTTAACGAAGCTCCCCCGCTTCCACAGGAAGCTCCAGAACGCCACAGAACCATCAGCCAGCTCCTGGACATCCAGCCAGGTGGGCAGTATACCTGCACAGCGTCCAACCCCCTCGGCAATGACCAGGCTACGGTCTACATTCTGCCCCCGAATCCAGAAACATCCAATAAGAATAGCAGCAGTGATGATGTCCAAACTATGCCACTGCTGCTTGGATTAGCGTTAGCAGCTAAATTGCTACTTTTCCTGGCAGTCCTCGGAGTTTTGTTCATTAAATGGCATGTTGGGTCCAAAAGTCTGGGTCAAGCAATGAAATGATGTTTCTTCAAAATCTGTTGTAAATATAAAGAAAATAAATAAACCAATCAAATGTTTGATTAAACCAAGAACCACCTCTCTAGGGTTGATTGGCATGTGGTTGCTATGTTGTTCTGAAATATGTTTTTGATCAATATTGTTGTAAAATATTTTGTGTTTCAGTTTGATTTTATACTTTGGAAAAAAATTTAAAGTCCAGGGTGTACTCTGCCCTCGCCCAGAGTCGGCTGAGATGGGTGCCAGCCTCCCGACGACCCTAATTAGGATTAAGCGGTTCAGAAAATGAATGAATGTAGTCTTTTTAATAATAATAATAATAATACATCTGAGTGACTTATACTCAGAGACTAATTATTTTTCCATTGATAAAACCAAAGATTTTACTCCTTGTAGTTTTTTTATTTAAGTTTACTAAACATATTATATACACAACTATATCACAAACTTCACCAGGAAAAAGGTAGCAAGAAGGTCCTGGGTTCAAGTCCTGGGTTTTCCTCGTGATTGTCTGGGTTTCCTGTTTTGTGTCTGTTGTTTTGCTTTTTTAATGTTTGTTGTGTTTATGTACGTCTCCGCTACATTTTTCTGACGTGCATTTAAATTTGGGATGGGATGCATTTTCTTCTCAGTTACATTTACAAATAAATCCTGGATACATTTCCCTTATTTGTAGTATCTGAAGAAATAATCTTTAAAGTGTGTGTGTGTGTAAGTTAAACGTAACTCGTGTCTTTATAACTAATAAAATGTACCTGAATTTTGTGTACCTGTATTTTAGGTGAGTGCTCAACAAACTTCCCATACATGATTTATTCTTTCTTTCTTTATTTGTCTTTTTTACATCATACAGATATACTTGCATACTTGTTAATAAACAGTAATGACAGATGAAGACATTTATTTTATACTACACAGGAACGGTGTAAGCTGATTGGTTGGCTATCTCTGGATTAAAAACATTATTCTGAGTGGATAATTCTTAAATCAAAATGACAGACACTCACAGTTTGTTACGTTTACTTGGAGCAGGTGGTGTCACCATTATCAAGATTTAAAATGGGAAAATAAACCATAAACTTCTCTTTTTTGGTTTGTTTTTCTTGAGTTTCTGTGTAATTTATGCAAAAAAACTAAACCCTTTACGAAGCAGGATTGCTGATGTTCCCGTGTAGTATATACAAGAACAATTATTCACCTCAGGCTATCACCACCCAGATATTGCTGAACTGAATGGTAATTGAAAATATTTGAATAATTTAAAATAATTAAGTGAACATTGTTTTTTTTATTTAACATGAGCTAACTCTACATTAACATTAAAATTATATGAGATGTTTAAATATACTTATTACACAGTTATAAACAATATTCAGTGCTGATTGATCAATCACGATTTTCAACAGTCTGTTAATTCGTAATCGAGCAACAGACTACTGATTGATTTCTTTAATAAATTGCCATGTAATAAGTACGATAACGTACAATGAGATGTTGATATAATCATTTAGCATGAAATAAACCGATTTTGGGTGATTGAGGGTCACACTGCTACACATCAGGGTCTCAATCACTCAGGCAGGGTTTATTTCAGCTCGCTGTACATAACATTTTATTTATCAGTGTAATATGTACGTACACTACATTTAATATGTTAAAGCTCTGCATTACATCTACATTTGATTATTATAATAATAATATATGTACAGGATACAGATAGGGATTCCATTAGAGTATCATGTACTTGGAAATGAATCACCAGGTAGTAAGAAATTAATCATAACAGAAGGATTTGTTACCAGAGCTGCTTGAAGACACCTGATTTCATCAGCAGCAGAAACATCCACTGGATGCTTTTTAATTAGAAAGACAACATGTCTAACTATACACTAATCTGTCTACAGTATATTTAGAAAATGGAAAATGATAAGTGTAAGCATCAGCTGCTATAGTAGCTGTTAAGTTGCTAAGGAGCAAGATTTAAGTTCAAATTGCAGACTTTCAAGAGAGTCAAAAAATGAAATAAATAAATAAAGCTCCTCCCCTGCAATGCACTACGCTAATAAAATGATTACCGTCCATCCGTTAGCAAACAACCCGCTCAGGTTACATATTTTCCTCCGCCAAGAAGATTATGCTTTAGCAGGTGTTTGTTTGCAAGCAATTGAATACAAAATTTATGAACAGCTTTTGTTGATTTTATTTTTCTAATGGAGAGTTTAATGATGCGGATTAAATTTTAAATTGAGGAATTTTATTTTAAGGATTCTTTAACACTGTGAGATAGAATTATTTTTTGGAAGTGTGATATCACTGTAGGCCCAGCAGGGGGTGTTGTGTACTTTTTATAATTTATATATATATAGATATAGATTTTTTTTTTTTTTTTGGCGGTGGGGCTTGGCGGAGGTTTACCCTGTATGAGTGCCCTTCTAATTCATAATCAATTAAAGCGTATGCTGTTGGTTGTTGAGTTAAAATTTAAAGCCAATTATGTTATTTCTTTTTTTTTAATTATTAAATAGGCACATTAAATTTAACAATGATTAGTTTAAGCTTGAAGATATCTTAGCTGCTATCAATGATTGGGTAGTTGACAGGCTGCTGGTTGGGCCTTAGCTGCTCAGTTAAATCAGTCCAGTATATGGAGCAGTGACATCATAGAGGACTGTCATCTGTCGGACACACAGGGGCAGCATGGACGAGCAGCAGCGCACTGTGCTCCATGTGAAATTTCCATTGGGTTCCATCCTCATGGATACACACAGGTTGCTCATTGGTTGGTCATATTCCCAGTTGGCATAGTCAAAAGTGACGTTGGCATGCCAGTACCACTCGGAGGTGATAAGGCTGCGCCGCAGGCCAAGCCACGCCACGCCTTCCGCTTTAATGTTGTTGAGTGTAACGATCATTTTTTTTTGTGTGTATTCAAAGTTGGGACTTGCCAACACCATTCCTTTAGTGATGCAGTATTGCCGAGACTCCTGCCAAGTCATCGTGATGTTACTGAGTTCATACTCATTGGGGATCAGGACACATCCGTTGGGGTCTGTGGAGCAAACAAACACAGGGTTACCTTCACAGTTATGGCGTTTTTGTATTAAATACAGTCGCTGTTGGTGGATTCTCTAGTCTGCAGGACGTTACCTGGTTCATCGTTTATAGAAATTGCAGGACCACCAAACACCACCTGCGTGTCTGAGGTTTCGAAGACGTACACTGCGATTTTTGAGGTAGGATGCCAAATGATGCATGACTTACAATTTATTAGGTCTACTGTAGCCCATGAATACTCTACATCAGTGAAGTTGTTCCAGGTTACATCGCTGACAGGATTATTGTTCAAGTGGACGTCATCTTTGCTCGCTGTTTCGACTATAACTAAAGCTTTCGCACTGGACACAGACAAGGTGGAGTGTACCAAGTAGCAGCCAGAAAACATGCTGTTTGGGATGAGGCTGATGATGAGACCAGGCCGGATTACAGTGAGCAGTGATGGCTTACTTGTTTCCAGCTGTGTGCTTCCAGTGTTTGGGGAATAAGACATCATATCTACTGATCCTTGTTGAACATGGCTGGTCGTGCTGCCAAACTTGAGGTCAACGGCATCAGAGGAAGTTACGAAAAGGCGCTGTTCCGTGATGTTGACGATCGGGAAGAGGAATTTAGTTTCCAGAAATGTGGTTGGGCGGACATGGTGTGCGACCAGGTTACACCTGCAATTCCTGGTGTCCATACACGGATTGGTAAGAATCACCGACACTTTTGCTGTGGATTTAACTTTACCACAAAAGTCGCTGCACTGCAGCTGGATCAGCTGAAAAGGCCCCAGCGTGATCGGGTCCATAGCTGCTCCTTGCTTGGTCACTGTAACGGTGTTGTTCACATTTTCTGCGTTAATAATGATGAGTCTGTAACCAAAAGAGATCGGCACAATGGGTGAGCTGGTGACCACAGAGGTGTTATAGGTGTTGAGAAAAACAGCGAGCGCGGTGTAATTCGGAGAAGGGACCAGATATTCCATTCCAAGATTTCTTGTAGGGTACACAACATTGGTCTGAATGCTGCTCCCTCGCATGTTGATGGTAACCACGGAGATGTTCTTGTCACTGGTGATTCTGATCGAGTTTCCAAAGACACCAAAATCATTTACCTCTGCATTAAGAACACGGATCATAAACACCTGTGGGGTGGCTATGGTAGTCTGGTTAATAGGTTGGCCATTCATGATAACGGTAACCGTAGTGGAAGGCAGGAAAGTGGTAATTTTCAGGTTGAGAATGAGCGTTCCCGGGAAGTAGTAGGCGAGGTTCTCTGGAAACGCAGTGACAAATTCTGTACCGTAATCATAAGCGTGACCTGTTAAGATCAAACACATCTCATCGTTAGGATGCAGACTGGAGTCGGATTTACTAGCATCTTAATTCAAAATATAAAGTGAATAAAACACAGAACTAGTAATAAAAGAACTGCATGGAGTAACAGACACCTACGAAAATTCTAACATTCTGCTTTACCTTCACATAACAACAGGGTCATGAGGATGAACTGCAACATGATGAAACAGGAGAAGCGGGCACTTCCGACACGCCCGATCCGTTAAACTCAGGATTCTGATTTTTCTAAGCTGTTGAACAAGACAGAAACACACACACACACTTTACTACATTAATAAACTCTTTCAGAGCCCGGGATTCAAACCCAGTGTCTTCTTGCTGAGAGCCAGACGTGCTGACCGTGATAACACCCTCCATGGAAAGGGTTGAGCCCTACAACCCTCATGTATATTTATTAAAACACATGATAAAGTTTACAGCTTAAATTTGGGTTCTGGTTGTTCCTCTTATGGAAGCTTTAATAGTCCCACGACCTGTAGGGCCCAGGACAGAGACGCGCTCAAATAGAACCTTTGGTTCTTTAATTGCAAATGGTCCTGGGGTAGGACTCCAAAAATGTCTCTCTATCGGAACAAGTTCTAAGTAGAGCCCATTTAGAATATAAAGATCCTTTAAATATAAAAGGAACCCTTGGTAAGAACCTTTAAAGAGTTCTTGTAGCTTTCTAAAGGGGGTCCAACATCTTTAAAATATTTAATATTTACAGCCATTAAGTGTTCCTCGGTTTTCCTTCATGGGGAACCTTAAAAGGTTCGATGAATCACAAAGAGATAGATGCTAATCGTTAGCCTAGTGTTAGCACAACAGCTTAATATTAATTAGCTTGATAATTCGGTATCCAAGATGACGTTAGCTAACTAGCAGGTTGTTTAAATAGTCTGTGTTGTTATGCTAATATCAGGGAGATGACGCAAATGCGCTAGTGCTGAGGTCACGTCTCAGATTTGCATGGCACTGGACATGACCAGGGTGTGTGTGTGTGTGTGTGTGTGTGTGTGTGTGTGTGTGTGTGTGTGTGTGGAGGAAATTTGTAAATGGCAGAGATAGTTTGCATTCTCTAGATGTGTGACCTGCTCTCGTTTCTCTTTTTTATCTTAAATAAATGTTTCTGTGGTTTTAGTTTTAACACTGATTTTTTTCTTTTCACTGGAATTTTATTTGGAAAAATTATTTTTATAATAAATCAATAAACAAACAATACTGATTATATAATATGTCTAGAACAAATTATATTATATAATCTTTCAAAATGATTAGTTAGTGTTTCATCTATTTATTCACTTATATATTTATTATCTATGTTTAATTTTTTTATTCATTAGTTTTTTTTTTGGATTTGAAATCAACAGGGCACGTATGACCCAATGACAGGCTTGATAACAAAATAAGACAACAATATAAACCACAAAACATATAAACATGCAGTAAAGATGACTAAGAAAAGTTATAATTTATTACAAATTGGGAAAAAATGCAAAAAAATATTTTTATGTTCTTGTTTGTATTTATTTCTTTTGTGAAATGTTCTAGAAAGTAACGGCTTAATGATGGCACACAAACCACAGCACTGCAATAAACCACCACATTTACACGACGATTGCAGTAACTTCAGTACGAATTAAAAAAAGAAAATCTCATCGTTAACATTATTGAAATTTTAAAATCTGAGGAATTAAAAGAAAAAACTCACGTAAACTTTAAAACACGTAGCGTCTCTTTAACTCTACTTTAGTCTGATGCAACATTGAGATTAAATCACTGCACAGTAACACGAAAACTATTCTAACTAAATAATAATAAAAATAACTGAAAGGTGTGACAGTAGCATTAAAACTCATGTTTTTCATGCAATTCATGTAACTTTAATGTTTTAAATTTAACAGGACCAAAGGATGACCCCTGAGGGCAGCGCCTCAAAAACAAATCACTGAGATTTAACTTGAACTGAATCACAAAATCTAAACACATTACAAACAATTTCACTTTTTAAATAATAAGAAGAGAAGGATTTACCTGCAAGCGCAGACACCACTCACCCCGATCCTCTAAACTGTGTGCGTAGGTTGTGTGCGCGCGTGATGTAGGGGGGATGAACCTACACACATTTGACTTTCAAAATTCTACATTTTCACAAACGTTTTGCATAAAAACCAGAGAAGCACAAGGAGACTTTCTCTGTACTTTCTCTTCAAAACAACATCTTAAAGAATATAAATAGAATTAATTTAATTAATAAATAAAAAATTCCCAAAATGAAAAGACTGGAGGTTGCAGTGAGGTGAAGTGATTTATACAGGAATTCGTTCTATTCATTATTTAATTCTAAACTCTCTGCTAAATTCTTCACATTTTAATTTAAACTAACCATTCGACTGAACGTGCATTTGTGTATTTAGACTGTATGAGGAAACCTGGAGTACCAGGAGGAAACCAGCACAAGCATCGGAAGAACATGGACATTCCACATGGAAAGGCCTTTCGATGAGATTTGAACTCAGAACCTTCTCACTGATCACCACGGAGACACGGAGATCACCTGACTTTATGATTTTTTTTTTTATCCATTTTGAAGGAGTCACAAAATTAAAATGTGTCAAAAACGAAGCAGTCGACACACACACACACAGATTTGTATATGTATTTTTCCTAAACTTTGTTAGTCTGTTCAGAACCAATGAACCTGAATCTCTGTTGAAATCAGTTGAATCAGTGAATCATTTAGATGATTAATAAGTTTTGCTACTTGACTCTTTAAATGAATCAGTTGGATCACTCTCACCTCATTCACCAAACCACTGGCTACTATAAGGGTTCAACACCAGAGAATCACAGGACCACACACACACACACACACACACACACACACACACACACACACACACCTTGGGACAATCTGGAACAGCCAATTAGGTTAATATGCATGTCTTTGGTTTTTGGGAGGAAACTGGAGTATCCAGAGGAAAGCCACACAAGATCGGGGAGAACATGAACCCAAGACCTTCTTACTTTATGGTGAACACACTAACTACTATCCCACCGTGCCACCCTCAACTGAATCAGTGAATCATTTTGATCAGGACTGACTCACTCCTCTCTCATTCATAGAATCAAATGAATTAATCAGTGAATCATGACAAGAATCATTTAATGTTCTTTAAATGAATCAGTGAATCTTTCCATTCATATCTGGGATATGTTTCTGTTCTTGTTTAGTGAATCAACTGAATCAGTGAATCATTTTTAGAGCTTGCGGCATCCATGTTGATGATGTCCAGTGTTTAAGAGCATGAAGAGAAAATAAACTCTAGCTTTTTATACACAACTTAAGTTATCTGCTGTTTATCTCAGAAAGAAAACGGAACAAACTGATGAAGAAATCAGAACGAATCTCTAAACTCATTTAACTAAACCGACTGAAATGATTCTGATGATTCACCTCCAGCCCAAAAATACAAACAAAAAAGGAAAAAATACCAAAACAAAAAGAAATTTCTTTCCTTTTTATTCCAAATAAAATTAGGAATACTTTAAGAACACAACAATTCACATCTTTATTTATATCTTTAATCCCTGAAATAAAGAAAAGGTTCAATAAAAGTTGAAATTTTAGTTGAAAGTAAATCAGCATCAGAAATTATTTCATTGTGATCTTTTTCACACTTTTTTCTTAAAAATTCTTTTAAATTGTTATTTAGTTATTTTTCCAGCAAAGAAATGAAAAAGAGACAAATGAAGTATCACTAAAACACGCTGAAAGAATTCGTCTCCTGCTTTCAAAGTATAATTTTTTTAAATTCTAGAATAATAAATGCAAAAAAATATTCCTCCCTTTTTTTTTATACCGAAACCCAGTGACCAGGATCCTAATTTAAATATGCTGATATGGAGGCGAAGCTTATATTAAGTTAGATCTCAACCTGAGCGCATTCAGTCACTTATTAACAGTTTTATTGCTTTTCGTCACTGTAAAGTTGATGATGATGATGATGATGATGATGATATTCTGTAACAGACACTTCGCTTCTCCACAACCCTGAAACTGATTTTACGAAACTTCGTCAAATTCAGTTATAAACAAAATAATGAAGTATTACTGTGATGATAATCTTATTTCTGATTGGTTGGTCATGGTTAACTTAAGCCCCGCCTGTTTTGGGTAAAACCTGGTGTTGGGAGCTTCACTGAGCTCCTGCTGCTTGTCCTGAAGGTTTCCGTTCGTCTCGAGGACGCATCGTCTGTCTGCGTGGTCCTTTCCCTCTTCCACTTCCTCCTCCTCTTCCTCCGCTCTTCCTCCTCTGGTTCTCTCGCTCCTCTTTAGTGGCGGCCTGCACCCACAGCGCGTCAAAGCTCCCAGGCGCCTGGTACCCGGCCATGTTCGAGTCCAGAGGGTCTTTGGAGAGCAGGATCCAGATGGCTGGGATGTTCCGGGTCACGGTGATGCTGTCGAGGCCGGCGCTTGGCTCCAGCGGTTCCCACGTCTCCTGTAGCAAGCTGTAAAGCAGCCGCGTGACCTGGTGCAGTCGCCCATTGCGCCGCTTCAGGATCTCTACGCATGTGATGGCTTTGGAGACGCTTGGGCCAACACCTGTGAACACAATCTGACGGCAAGCCTGTGGTTCAGAGCTCGGTTCCGCTTCCTCTCGACCTCCGCCACCTTCTAGCGGTTTCTCCGCCCTGCTCTCCATCCGACTCTGCGCGAACCTCATCAGGTTGCGGATCTTGCTGCCGTCTCGAACCCGGACTACAGGAGCGCCATCATGGAGGAGGTCAGTAAAAGGGCACAGACACGGCTGCTCGACCACGCCCGCCTTCCTGTAGTTCTCCATCTCACCTACAAATCACAAAAAAAAAAAAGGTTCTCCGAGTTTTAACATCAGCTAAACTTTCTACTCTCATCATCATCATCGTAACAAATAAATAAACAAACAAACAAACAAACCTTCAGCGCCTGTCAGTATGATACACGGGTTTACTATCGTATTTCATTAAATAAAAAGATTTTCACATTAATTCAAACTTGATATTTACTGTTTTCAAACAGAAAGATAAAAGTCTCGTGTGCAACAGCACAATATTTTAAAAATATGATCATTTTCTATATTCTGGACTCGTCACGTGATGATTAAGCAGAAATGCTTCCTCTATGTTCACATTTCATTTTGTATTAAACAAATCATTTTAATAATCATCTCATTTTATTCATTTATTCTTCTATTTATCATTCCTCAATATTTAAATTCACGGTGTCAAATATTTGAAGCTATATTTAAACCCGCATTTGAGTAAATAAACCCCACCAGCACTGAACACTGTGATTGTTATTAAAATTCGAATGAAACTGAACCTCTTTCACACTGATGAACTTCAGCTAAGCTGCTTAGCACTTTTACTCGGATTCTCCCTAAAGTAAACACTGCATTCACAATCACCCCAACACTCACTTTACTCCACGACCTGCTTCACACACTTCATGTTCAATGTTTAATAATCTAACACACACAGCAATGCTAACGTTATTAGCACCGCTAAGATAGGAGCTCTGACGTGATGCACAGTAACACGAGCAGCGTTCAAGCGCTCCTGCAGTTTCTCCGGGTTCTACTTCCGGGTTATCCGATAAGGGCGCCGTGACGCGCAGTTCTCACGTTAATACTTTATCTTTCTTTTTCTTCTTCTTTTTACAGTCAGTTTTCTCAATATTCCTATTTATTTCTCTCAGAAACTTAAATGTACTTATTGAATTTGTGTTTGTAATATAAAATGTATCAGTAATGAAATGATTTGCGTACATTCCGTTTTTACTGAAGTTTTAAAACAGATTAAACAAATCAGTCCATCAAAAACACTGAGCTCTGAACACTTTAAATCTCTGTGATGCTCTAATGGATAGAATCTGTTTTTATAGCCATGATTATAAATACTACAGTGTTGATTTTATTTGTTTGTTTATTTATTACAGCATTAGATTTGTTCATACTTTTTCAGTATGACCCTAAATTACACGAATAAACAACAGAACTGCCAGACTTTTAACCAAGAAACCATTTTCTGTGCCTTTTCCACCAGGGGGCGCCATAATCAAAGCGATCAGAGCTCATTGATTTGAATGATAATAATAATTATAACAATATTAATAACAACAACAATAATAATAAAAATAATATTATTAATAATAATAATAACTAATAATAATAACAACAATAATAAAAATAATATTAATAATAATAATAACTAATAACAACAACAACAATAATAATAATAAAAATAATATTAATAATAATAATAACAATAATAACAACAACAATAATAATAATAATAATAATAACAACAACAATAATAATAATAATCTTACTAATAATAAACAATCAAACAAACAAATAACTTAAGTACAACAGTATTAAATGCAATTAAGCGTTGGTAAATAAAGTGTCAGTATACAGCACAGGGTGAGGTTATTATTACTGTTAGCAGTAGAAGTAAAACAGTTGTAATGTTTAGACCTTAAATATCTGACCTAGAAGACCTCGAATCTAACTGGAACTTAATGTTGCACTTGAACGCTGCATGATGTACCACATAGGAGCAGTTAGCACCAGCATGAAACAAAACTGCTATATAACAACAACAATAATAATAACAACAAAACAACAACAACAATAATAATAATAATAACAACAAAACAACAATAACAACAACAATAATAATAATAACTACAAAACAACAATAACGATATTTTTTAAAAATAACAACAACAACAACAACAACAATAATAATAATAATAATAATAATAATAATAATAATAATAATAATAATAATAATAATAATAAAAACATGTGATCAGTTTACTCGATTCTGTAACAACTAAATAGGACAGAATTAAAATGTCCACAACATCCCGGGGGACAAATGTTACTTATTTATGGACTGATTTATTCCGTAAACAGGTTTCGGTTCTCTCCCCGTCTTGTAAGTTTCGATTCTCTGTAAAGCGGTTTGGGAAGTTCTGGGTGTGGATGTCGCGTCACAATCTGGGTCGTGTCCCAAATCACACAGTAATGTACTACCGGGTGTAATACTAAACCACATCCTGCTCAGAGACACTGATGTGTAGGGACCGCATGTGGTTCAGGACGCAGCCGGAGTCAGAACCAGAACTGAACCTACTCAGTAAGAACCTGATACTGAAGCCATAAAGACATTCTGTATGAACAAGACCAGCAGGTAGGTGGGTTTACTTCTTACCATCATCATCATCATCTTCATCATATCATCATCATATCATACACCATACAGGTGTTTAATAATGTACACATACCCCCTCACTGCAGCTGTCAACTCCAACACCACCACATCTGGTTACTATGGGAGTTCGTAAGCTTCACAGCTTCATCGAGAGCAACGAGGAGTTTCTGAAGACCTGGGATTTTAGAGAAAACAAACTCATCATCGATGGATCCAGTTTGTACTACCATCTGTATTTCAGGTCTCACCTGGACCAAGCACACGGCGGAGATTATAACGGCTTTGATAGAATAGTTTCACTGTTTTTCAAAAACCTCCGGATCTGCAGTATTGAGCCCTATGTGGTGCTCGATGGAGGGGACGACGTCACTGACAAAAAATTAGACACCCTGAAGACGAGACTCCAAGAAAGAATCAGAAGAGCCAATGCCTTGTCCAGGGGAGGCTCAGGGGAAATTTTACCCGCCCTTATCAAACACGTGTTCCAGCAGATCCTCCGGAAACTCGGAATCCCCTTCATTCAGTGTCTGGCCGAGGCAGACTGGGAAATAGCTGCTCTGGCCAGCGAGTGGAACTGTCCTGTTCTGTCCGACGACAGCGATTTCTACATCTTCAGTAACCGGTCTGGATTTTTACCCATCACTTATTTCCAGTGGAGGAAGGTCATTCATAAATCCACTGCCAAAAAATTCATCCCTGCCAAATGGTTTGGATTTAATAACCTCTGTCACGCTTATAACAGCATGAACAAACAACTTCTTCCACTTTTTGCCATTATTCTGGGCAACGACTACACCAACCTGGACAAGAGAGCATTTCCAAACTTCTCAAAGTTCTCAACCAGACCTGGAGGAGCCGCTAAGATAGATGGCTTACTCGTGTGGTTATCCC
>JAOUQZ010000025.1:16308685-16325509 GCA_028564935.1 Neosilurus hyrtlii
CGCGTCCCAACACGTTAGGCACGACACGGTTCTCGCGTCCCAACACGTTAGGCACGACACGGTTCTCGCGTCCCAACACGTTAGGCACGACACGGTTCTCGCGTCCCAACCCGTTACGTACGACACGCTTCTCGCGTCCCAACACGTTACGAACGATACGGTTCTCACGTCCCAACACGATACAGAGGAACGGTTCTCACATCCCAACACGTGACGTACGATACGGTTCTCACATTCCAACACGTTACAGAGGATACGGTTCTCACACTCCAACACGTTATGTACGGTATGGTTCTCACATTCCAACACGTTACGTTCGATACGGTTCTCACATTCCAACACGTTACGTACGATACGGTTCTCACATTCCAATACGTTACAGAGGTTGCTTCCCTATGTGCTTTATTTTTCTTCCCGAAGTCTCTGTTAAGAGGTCGTGTATGACTGTAGGATGAACCCGCACTAGTCTGGGATGTTTGTGAGAAATCCAATCTCGTTGGAAAACAAACCATCGATGCAGATGCCGTCGTTGTCTATTATCAGATCTATGAGGGTGGTGGTGTCAGCGAATTTGATGATGGTGTTGCCGATGTGAATGGGGGAACTGTCGTGTGTGAAGAGGGAGAAGAGGAGGGGGCCGAGGACACACCCCTGTGGTGTTCCGGTTTTCAGGGTGAGAGTGGAGGAGATGTGGTCTCCTATCCTGACGTTCTGAGGTCTGTTGCTAAGAAAGTCCAGTATTCAGGTGCACAGTGAGCTCCCCAGGCCCAGGTTTGCCAACTTCTGAACCAGTTTATGTGGTAGAATTTTATTGAAAGTGGAGCTGAAGTCTACAAACAGAATCCTAACACAAGATTAACTGCTGTCCAGGTGTGTGAGGGCTGTAGTGATGCCATCCTCTGTTTGCTCTGTATGTGGATGAAGATCAGCAGGAATAGAGCCTTAATGTGAGACGAGTCTCTCGAAACATTTGGTGATGATGGGTGTTGGGGCAACTGGCCGATAGTTGTTCAGACAGCTCACTGTGCTCTTCTTCGGCACTGGAATGATGGTTGCTGTCTTGAGGTGGGTGGGAACCACACACTGCAGTAGCGAGAGGTTAAAGATGGTGGTAAAAACCCCTGCTAGTTGATGTGCACCTGTTTTAAGTTCCCTTCCTGTTTCTCTGTCTGGACCAGTAGCTTTCCTTGCGTTGATTCTGCGGAGGGTGGCTCTGATTGGCTGCTGCAGCTGGATGGGATCGTCGCCCCTCTCCGGAGGAGCAGGGCAGGTGTGCACCTCTCCGCTAAAAGCATCTCCGCCTTAATTATCATGTCTGTAGGAGCAACGTAGGAGAATGATACCGCCTCCAGGCCATATACCGTGTATTCTGTTATCAGCTATGAACAAAGAAATGTTTGGTTAAAGATAGCAGGGAAAGGTGTGTGTGTATGTGAGAGAGAGAGAGAGAGAGAGCATGTTCAGTGATCCTTAAATCAGAAACAGAACAACAGGCAGACAGACGTTGGTCTGAAAGTAGCAGCTGCAGGTTTCTGGTTTCATCGTCGTGTGCAGATGCAGCAGATCTGCAGGAGTCGTGTGAGGTTTTGGGTTTAAGGGTGGGTCTTCCAGGGTCAGAAGGGGTGGAGTTTAAGCTACAATTGTGTCATGGTTCGGTGTGTGGTGTTGGATTGTTGTGGGTTTTAGCACAAAATACATCTTGATACTGGATGTTTATGAAGCGCTAATGATAATCCTGCTAAAGTATAATTATCATTAATCATTTTTATATTAAAAGTGTGTATAAATGAGATCTGATTTATTTATTTTTATAAATGCAGATGTATTACATCTGTAACTTATAATTAAAATAAGGAATAATATCTATAAATAAAGAAAAATGAAACTTAATTTTTTCTGGCCCTGAAATTAGCTCCTCCCCTGACTGTCACTGTTGCAGGTTAAATTATTCAAATTGTTGTTAAACTCCGCCCCTTTGGGATGTGTGAAGAGGTGTTTGTTCTTACTGCAGGTGTATCAGTTGTACATTTTGGTTTCAGGGAAAGAAGAACAAGAAGAAGGGCAAAGCGGCGGTGAAGGAAACCAAATCTGCATCAACATCGGAGCGTAAAGAGCCCGAGGAAGGTGACGACATCCGCTCCTAGTTCTTCATGCCACGTTTGTTTGTTTGTTTCTCACTTAGTTTTTCCAGATAGATACTCTTCAGGTCCAGCGTTTACTATTTCAGTGTAACCATGACAACGGTTTGTGAAGTGGGTGGAGTAAGTGTGTGTGTTTGTCCTTCAGCAGGAACCTGGGAGACTAAAGTGAGTCACCGAGAGAAGCGACAGCAGCGGAGGAAGGATAAAGGAGCGGGAGACGACTCGGGCAGTCCTGGAGGAACGGAGCCCGGCGCCGCGGAGCACACGGGCGCGGTGGACGAACCTAAACTCGTCTTCATGCCGTCTGTTGCCTCCAACATCACCCACACCTCCACCAAGACCTCCAACACCTCTACCACCAAGACCAACACCAACACGACCTTCACTAGGACCTCCACCAACACCACCAACACCATCACCACCAAGACCTCCACCAAAAACCCCAAGACCTCCAACACCAACACCACCAAGTCCTCCAGCAACACCACCACCTCCGCCACTTCTGCACCTAAAGCTCAGAAGAACGGTCAGAGAACCCAACCGCCGCTTCCACCAGTCCAACGTGAGCAGTCGGTCGCTGCTAGCAGCACAGACTAGTATATGGTTAACGTAGCGTCACGTCTTAACAGTAACGTTTACACCAGCCTGCAACGTCAAAAATATCAACTAATGATGTCATTTCCTCTTTCGTCCTCTATATCTCTCTACAGACGATCCTCCTGTTACTGAAGTGAACCGCACTGTCGTTCCACCAGGTAACACACACACTCGTACACACTGGTGTATCAAAACAGCGTTTCAGTAAGGAGCGGCAGTTTAACCTTGCGGTATTGGGCACAAAAACGAGGTCATGCCTCACGTTCACCACGAGGGAAAGCTGAGGTGAAACCGTACCGCTCTTTATCTCTATTACATGCACTGTAGCCTGGAGGCTTATCCAGCTCCGCCCTCTTCCGGCTCTGCCCTCTTCGTCACAGTTGCTTCTGAAGCATGAGCCTCGCCTCTATACTTTAAGCCACGCCCCACCCATTGAGCCTCTGAGTACACACGGTGCTAAACTGGAGGATATTAACTTACGTTACATGCTAGCATCATTAGCCTCGGAGCGCCGGGTCAGAACCACGTCGTCTACAGGGCATTCTTTTCCCTGTATGTGGATCTTTTCGGCTTAATGATGTAATAACAGTGTGGGTTACTTCACTACCGTGTCTGTGTGTGTGTGCGTGCTTTTCAGCGTCTCACTCGTGGGATGGGAGGGCCGTAAACGGATCCGGATCTTGGGATCTGGGCGTGTCGGTGCCGCCTCACTCTCAGACCTGGAGCAGCGTGAAGTCCGAAGCGTCTGTCTGGAATCAGGACATGGAGGGTAAATCACGCAGCTGCGTTCTGTGTTGTGATTGGTCAGAAGGTGGAGATCAGTGTTCATGGGGGCGTGTTTAATTTCTCTGATTAATTCCTGATTGAAATGTCTTGTTTGTTTAAGGCTCGTGGATGATCGTGGACGGGTCTCACATTCCGACGTCGCTCCATGGAACGACTGCAGGTACGTTACGCCGTTTCTGTCGTTAATGATGTAATTTTATGTCGTGGGGAGTTGTGATGTTTAGCACGTTCACTGCAGGGCAAGGAGGTCCTGGGTCCGAGTGCCAGCCTCCGGCTCATTTCTGTGTGGAGTTTGCATGTTCTCCCTGTGCTTGTGTGGGTTTCCTCCTGGTATTCCGGTTTCTTCCCACAGTCCTAAAGCATGCACAGTAGGCTGATTGGCTGTTCAATATCGCCCCTAGTGTGTGTGTGTTGCCCTGTGATGGCCTGGTGAGCTGTTCAGGGTGTACCCTGCCCTCACCTAGAGTGGGCTGAGATGGGCTCCAGCCTCCCCGCTACCCTAATTTGGATTAAGTGGCTTAGAACATGAGTGAAAGGGTGTGAGTGCGAATGGTTGTGTGTGTTGTCTCTGTGATTGATCAGTGATTGTTCAGTGAGCTGGATGTTCCTGAGAGGTTCTGCTCTCCGTGAACTTTGTAGGATTAAGCGATTCGACAAATCTGAGAGTGAGAATCACGTTTTCTCGTAGATCTGAATCTCTGGGGGGCGAAGCTGTGTGAGATTAACGTTTCAGTGAAAAGTACTGAAATAAATCCTCTCAACTGTGAATCGTTATTCCTGTGTGTGTGTGTGTGTGTGTGTGTGTGTAGGTGTCGAGGCACAGGTTGTACCTGATGGACCCTGGGTGTGTCCCGCCCCTGTGGATGATGAGTGGTCTGGACCCAGTGAGTGAAGAATAATAATAATAGAAAGTTAAAAGTTATAATTTGTTTTTTAATATTATATATTATAATTTTGCAATAATATTTATTCTTATTATTAATAAATCAAGATTAAAAGTAATTTTTTAATAATTATATTTTTCATTGAATATGTTTGAAGTTTGTGTCTGTAATAAATATAAAAATGCCACTGTTAAATCCAGTCGTGGGTTCCTGGTCCTTTCGGACGAGTTTAGAGGCAGGAAGCTCGGATAAATCATCACTTTTGTTACTTTATATAAATTTCTCGACTATAAAACTTCAGGAAGTGATGGATTATTACTTCATCCATATTTTATTGCATCACAGTGTATTTTGGCCTGAATCTCCGGAGGAGTACGTGCAACTTCCCAGTCATTTGGCCAGATCAGGTCACAAATTTGTTGTGTGTGTGTGTGTGTGTAGACAGCGGCTCTGCAGACCCAGCGTCGGATTACTGCGCCCCGTGTGAGGAGTGGGGCAATTATGAGGAGCCAGTAGGTGGCGTTGTTTCTCCTGATGAACCGCAGGTCAGTTGTTAAATAAAAATAAACCCCTGATGAAACTCGGATTGCTGCACGCTCTGCGTCGTGCCGCGTGTTCACCTTACCAAGCGCAGTGTTTCTCTGGGTTCTGCATGTGGACTCGTTATTTCCTTTTTTCCGCCTCACACAGGACTCGGATCCGGAAAAGGACAAAGACGAAGCCTCGGCTCCAGGAAGCGGCAAAGCCAAGAAGAAGAAGAAGAAAAAGAAGAAAATGGAGGAAACAGGAAGCGCTGCTCAGGTGAAGTTCCACCCCAAAACACACGCCGTGTATGCACACAGTACAAAACACACGGAGTGCACTATACGCACAGCAGCATTAAATTAACAAATGAATAATGGATTCTGCTTTTTTTCCCTTGTTGATTGACAGGTGGAAGTGGGTGTGGCTAAAGACCAGAACACTGCAGGGAACATTTTGCCCAAAACCACTAAAGTGAGAAATCATCACATTTTATTTTGAAGTTATTTAATGCTAATCTGGTGGTCATTAAGGAGTTCACTACAGTTAGCAATATTAGCTTTGCACAATATCTATAATGCTAAAGTGTGTGTGTGTGTGTGTGTGTGTAGGAGCCAGAAATTCTGATTCCCCCTCAAGTCCAGCTGAAGCCCACTGAACCTGAGGCTCCACCCAAAAGCACAGCTCCACCCACTCAGAGTGAGTCAGCTGATGAACACAGTGCTTCCTGTGTTACTGGTTAAGTCCTGTAGAGGGCGCAGGAAGCAAGATCTAATAGTAGTAATAGTCATTCTCATGCTAATGCTGCTCGGTGACGTTAGCCTTCCCAGCATGACCCCTGACCCTCTTCCTGTCTCGTGTCCTCCAGAGAAACCCGAGGAGAGCTGGGAATCTCCGAAACAGGTCAAGAAGAAGAAGGCGCGGAGAGAAACCTGAGCGCGGATTTCGGGAAGAAACGTCGATATGCAAACGACCCGATTTCAGCGAGACCGCGCGTCGTGCTTCAGGTGGATTAGCGCGAGTCTGCTTGTGTTCAGACTGCGCACAGTGTAACATATTGGTCCTGTGGGTGTGCGTGAACATTAGGCATGTGCTGATCATCCGTCCGTATCGCGATATCTGCTACCATTTTATCACCGGTAAACTTCGGCGGTTCTTCAGAATAAAGATGGTTTCTAGTTTGTAAACGCTAAAATGTCTGATGCTAAATATCGTGTTCTTGTTTTTCAGTGATGATCAGCACCTGCCTGATGTACATTTATACAATTTTTTTCTTTTTTTTTGAGCGCTGTAGGCTAATTTGTAATTCTGTAGTGAAACTGGTATTTTGTTTGTTTTGAGAAAATGTCGAAAAAATTAATAAAAAACGTCCACGGCCTCTCATTCGATGTCTCGAGTATGAAGTCAATCACCGCCTTTTGTTTGTTGTGGAAGGAACTGAAGCTACAGTGTTTAATCTTTAAAATAATAAATGAGAATAAAAATTATATTTCGAAGTTTGAAAGTGGATGTTACCCCTTTCTGGAGGCGGAGTCCGGGGCGGTGCTGACTCTGTCT
This sequence comes from Neosilurus hyrtlii, assembly GCA_028564935.1. NCBI lineage: Eukaryota > Metazoa > Chordata > Actinopteri > Siluriformes > Plotosidae > Neosilurus > Neosilurus hyrtlii. The sequence goes on from JAOUQZ010000025.1 coordinate 16,315,173, forward strand.
CGTCTGATGGATGACGGGACGTGGTGGATGTTTTATTTGTAGCTGTTGGGTTTCCGGAGGATCGAAGTTAACGCGACAAAAATTTTCTTGAAAAAAGCCACATGTGGAACATTTAAAAGTGAGCTCTGTTTTCTAAACCAGTTCTAATAGATACATCACCTGTCCCACCCAACCCCGCCCACTCTCCCCCCTCATTTGCATGTGTAATTCAAATGTGGAGTCATGACTGAGTGGCGTTTCCCCCGAACCCAGAACTCCGAAGCCGTAACGTGGCATGTAGGTGGTGACGGCGTGGTGGCCGCCTGTCCGCTGCCTGCACTTCCGCCCCCTGTACATTCTGTTCATCTCAGTGAATAAACGTGGTTTCTTTGCAAACTCGCCTCCTGTTTCTCCTTCACTGAACACACCGACGGGGTACACGCATCCTTAAACTGGGGGGGGGTGTATGAACCCTTCCCGCTGATCGTTTAATTTATAAATGACATTTAATAGAACTCCACTGATACCTTTACTATAAATGATTATTTTAAGTGCACGTGGTGTCTCTCTCTCTCTAAAACGATTCTGATGAAGTATAGCCGGTAAACTGAAAGCGCGGTGAGCGTGTACGTATTGATCAGTGCAGCGTAAAAGTAAAAATCACAGAAACAGAGCGTTTAATAAACGTTTATTAATCTTTATTATAAGGCCACTAAGTACCATGTGCAGAATTTATTACAAAAATAATCACAATGTCCCTCAACCAGCAAAACCACCAAAATCTTTCTCTCATTCTCACACACACACACACTCTCTCTAAAAGTATAGGCACATTTAGATCAAACGCTCCATCAGACTGGAGCTCGGCACACACACACACACCAGGCCTGTGTCCATCGTCATCATCATCAGTTATTAACACGGTTTAGGGGTTCCTCCGGCCGCGCGCGGTCATGTCCTAGAATTCCACAATCACGACACTATCGTGCACCTCCATTAAAAGCATTCATTACGGTGATATGAAAACGAGTAACACGGGCCTGGCACTGGTTCAGAGTCAAGGGCAAACTGCTGTGGTCTCCATAGCAACCGTGACAATAAGACGACCATTGAAGAGAGTGATGTTCAGTCACAATGCATCTCTGGATCAATAAGGGGCGAAGTTTAAATCAAGTCAGGTCAGCTTGTTGACATCACCATGAGGTTCGAGAAATTCTGATTTAATTACAGCGACTTCAGCTAGCAAGCTGTTGACTGTTAGCTGAAATGTTCTACTGTTTGATTAACGGCGAGATTCTGTAATGAAGAAATGAAATTGAGAAACCCGTAGTGGTTTCAGGCGACCCGGTTCGTTCGTGCTTAATGTTCATCAGGACACCGTCATCCTCCGACTCGCGACTTTCATATTCGCTCACATTTAAAATGCGAATCACGCGGCTGTCGATATGTACGAAGACACCTGAAATCACGGCTTAACACCAAACCTATATTCAAAAATATAACATTTAAAAAAAACACAAGAAATTTAATTTACGGTCAAGAAAAAAAGTGAATAATCTCATCATGCAAATAATGTTAAAGGAGGAAAAAAATAAACCAGGAGCATTATTTAATCCTAAATCATCACTCGTTGCCATGGAAACGTCTTTATTTCCGCAGTCGTGCAGGAGGAAGTGACGGGAATACGGCGGTTTTGTTATTTTAATGCTCTGTCGTGTATGTATTTTATTTTTACGTTTAAAATGAAAGTTTTTATGTTCCTGAGGTTTGAAGTGTCCAGAAGTCCCATAATTCTGATCACCACACGAGTTTTAAGAAAAAAAAAAAAAAACCCTGGACAGAATCTTTGCTTGAGCTGAGAATCTCACTCCCACCCACTAACCTGCCACGAGAAACCTAGCTGGGAGAAGTTTGATCCGAATAGAAGAGGATGATCACAGACAGGTGAAAAGTCCTCAAGGCGATCACAGTTTTCAACAAGGTTTCCAGTTTAAAGCATCCATACGCCAGTCTTCGGGGTTTTCCGCTGACGACACGACACGGCGTTAATCTCACATCAATTTCAAAGTAAGAAAATTAAAATTTACATCAAACGTAGTGGCACTGCAGAGTCCATCATGTAACTGTGGACCCAAAGGCATCCCCTAAACACTAATCTCTTAATAAAAAAAAAAAAAAAAGATAAAAATCAACACCTATCACCCGCCCACACACAGACACGCCCCCACACACAGACACGCCCTCAGGCAAGTTGTAATTTTCACGATGGCAAATCTATTGCAGATTTAAGAATTCTGTAACTAATTTCAAGGCTAACTAACCATTATTACACCCACAGTCTGGAGCCGGGAGGGGCGTGGCAGATAGTGTTGGACAGATTTGGATCTGTTCAGAAAAGTGATAGCTGTTTGCTAACTACAAAGCTATTTACACTTTGAGCACATCAGTGACGACCAATCAGTACAACTCTAAGCAGCCAGCTACTGTAGATATCTTCGATTTTGTCACTAACTGACGATTTAATTTGAATTAACGTCTCGTCTAAAAAAAAAAAAAAAAAAAACCCAACAGCTTCTTAGCTAGCCAGAACCGAGAGTTCAAAAGTCACCCCATAAGTTTGGTATGCAAATTCCTGCCACACCTATTCAGAAGTCTGGAGCTTGGCTACAACGGAACACGTCACGATGGCAAATAGTTTCAGTGAGAAGCTTCACATGGTGACTTCATGCTTTAACAATTTACAGCTAATGCTAACAGTTAACAACAGAGTTGGAAGCTACTGTAAATATTTCGCTGTACTTTGATTCTTATCTATCAACAAAAATCATTTCCTAAATCATTTCTGTTCTGCCCACAAACCGTATAAAGGCCATGATGGCTAAATGCAGTGAGTACAGACAGACAGGAAGTTGTACAGAGATGTAAAGGCAGCAGTTGATGTTAATGTTTCTGATTGTGTTAATTTTGAAAACATGGTCTTTTCGTTCCTGCAGTATGTTTACAGTACATGATGTGTGTGGAGTACCGCCAGGAATGCCTCCTCCACCGGAGAACCGGCATCTTTACCAGCCGGCTGGTACCGTGATCCATTACCCATGATCCTCTGGGCCGGTGTTCTGAACCCAGGAAGTTCCTCAGGCAGTAAATAAAAATCCATAAAAGTTCATGAGGGGGGGAGGGGGAGGTGCAGATTTGTGTTTAAGGCATTAACGGTGTGGGGAAAAAAAATAAACACACACACACATACACCCCCTGAGCATGTGCAGACGGGTGTGTAAGACACACTGTGCTTGTGCATCGACCAAACTCACCTTTAGTGAGAGGTTATAAAAGAGATAGAGAGGGGGGAGGGGTGGCACTAGAGTTTATAACCTGATTTATGCAAAAAAAGAGGCTCCGCCCCAAACCACACACTCCACTGAGACACTGACCCTGTCCGTCTTCGTGTGTGTGTGCCTGTCTGTCAGGGTCCAGGCCGATTCTCTGAACGCTCTTCGGGCTTCGGGTCAGGGGTCAGAGGTCGCAGTCCGTGCTCAGTGCCAATGTTGACAGTGATGTTGGTGTAGAGCGGGAGGTATTCACGGGATACCAGCTCGTACTCCACCGAATTCATCCCGTCCAACTTCCACGTGCGCTGCGTCTTTGCCAACAAACTGAACCTGCACCGCAACACACACAAACACACACACACACTTACTTTAACACTCACTTAAAACACACACTTTGCTTAATGTATGAACAACATGGTGTAAATATCTGAACACTTCCACATTTTATTAAATAGAAACTTAATACATTTTAAAGTGTGAGTGTTGGTTTATTTCTCTCCTTACAACACCACTCTATCAGGTTTCTGTGTGTGTGTGCGCGTGTGTGTGCGTGCGCACTGACCTTTCAGGGTTGACCTCATTGCCCTGGTCCAGTTTGTGTTTGATCATTCTGTAGCGGCCGATCCTGAGAGGTGGACGACTGATGGACATTCCGGCCAGAGACACACTGAAGGAGAGAGAGAGAGAGAGAGAGAGAGAGAATAAAACATGGGGGAAAAAAAAGTTACAGATTCCAAGAGATTTCAGTGCTTCTTCCTTCCATCAGGGCTTTTCTACGGTGGCCGGGAAGTGCAAAACAAAAATACATTTTACGAAAATAAAAATACATTTTCAGAAAACAAATTTACAAACGACTGCCTTCTTACGGAAAGGGAATGTACCAAATGCCGGAAGTGATGACATGAGTCACTCAGTCTACTTTTCAGTAGAGTTGAGAGAGTAGGAGGAGCTTATCTGCAGGCTGTGTACCGAATCGAATGCACTCTTTTTGGTCATTTGAGGCTAAACCGCGTGTGTCGTTTGTCATGTGTTTCTATCACAGGGTCAGAGACAGAACATGGTGCCAATACTTTCATCTTGATGGAAGTGGAGATGATGCTGCGTGTGAACTTTGGTACTGGATGTGGATTAATATCTACACATTCGCAACACGTCATTAATCCCACAACGAATTCGTTACCATTTCACCTCTTCTACAGAAAAGTGTTAATCACAATGTAAAGTCAAATTACTTCACATATGCACTCACTCAAACACTCGCATCCGCACTCACACACACACTCGCACATGCACTGAAACACTCACTCACGAACACACTCGCTGTCACACTCACCGAATGCCGATGTCATCATCTTCACCCCCCCAACCCCAGTAGCTGTTGGGGAAGCCATTCATCTTCAGATAGTGTAGAGGACTCAATGCAGACACACCGCCGAAATACGCCTTATAGGGCAGTCTAAGACACACACACACACACACACACACACACACATTACAAAGCAGTCTAAGTTACAAAATACACTCATACAAAAAAAAAAAAAGAAGTAGCTTACAGGACAGTCTGAAACACACACACACACACTAAACCAAACACGCCTTACTGGGCAGCCTGAACAAAACACACCCATTAAATATAAAATATGGCTCACTGGACGGTCTGTACACAATGCTAACAAATTAAAAACCAACAATAAAGTGAACCTGAAAGGCCGTCTAAGAGCAGCAATAAGAGTGAACGAAGCGTTGTACGGGACCGAGGGAGAGTCGGCTTGAGGGCGTGTCTGTTAAACCGCACATGAATAATGTACATAATGCTCCTAGACTGCCCTGATGTTTACATTTGGACTGTGGGTTTAAATCGAAGTAAATGGTGCGGCACGAGGCGGGACACGCTCACTGACTTGTAGCCGAACTTGTCCATTGCAATGGCGGCGTGTTTTGGGTTTCTGTCGCACGTATATGTGTTGCGGTCGTCTTCCGGGATCAGGTCCACGTCGTGGAAGAACAGACATTCCCAGTCCTCCTCTCTCATCGCCTCACGGAACCCGATGTTCATCAACTTCGCCCGGTTAAAAGTGTAGTTACCGGCCTGCAACACACATACACACACACGTGAATATCTCCACAAGGAGGCGCCATTAAAAACAGATCAGGGAGGGTTAAGGTGGAGTTCAATGTATATGTAGAAGTCCGTGTGTAGATACTCCTTAACCTCACAGAATATTCCGGAGCACCGTTCACTGTGGGTTTACAGAATAAACCCCCACCTGAATATTAAAACCAGGCAGAATAAAACAGCTTTATAAATAATCCAACAGCTGCTTCGGGTTGCTGCCTTTCAGAGTCCTTCTGACGTTACGCTAATTTAGTTTATCGGTTGTGTTTTCCTTTAAGAACGATTCCCGGAGGGGGTCACGTGGTGTTCACGTGAGATCAGTGGTGTGTAGAGGTGTGAGGACACAACTAAGTTATATATGCTGTCTACCTCATCACATCACACACACACCTGTCTACCTCATCACACCACACACACACCTGTCTACCTCATCACACCACACACACCTGTCTACCTCATCACGCCACACACACACACCTGTCTACCTCATCACGCCACACACACACACCTGTCTACCTCATCACGCCACACACACACACACCTGTCTACTTCATCACGCCCCACACACACACACACCTGTCTACTTCATCACGCCACACACACACACACACACCTGTCTACTTCATCACGCCACACACACACACACACCTGTCTACTTCATCACACCACACACACACACCTGTCTACTTCATCACGCCACACACACACACACACCTGTCTACTTCATCATACCACACACACACACCTGTCTACCTCATCACACCACACACACACACACACACGTCTACCTCATCACGCCACATCACATCACACACACACCTGTCTACCTCATCACACCACACACACACCTGTCTACCTCATCACACCACACACACACACACACACACCTGTCTACCTCATCACACCACACACACACACACCTGTCTACCTCATCACACCACACACACACACACACCTGTCTACCTCATCACACCACACACACACACCTGTCTACCTCATCACACCACAAACACACACACCTGTCTACCTCATCACACCACAAACACACACACCTGTCTACCTCATCACACCACACACACACACCTGTCTACCTCATCACACCACACACACCTGTCTACCTCATCATACCTGAGTTTTTTAAGCAAAATTTGAGCAACACTATAAATTACTTGATGTCTGTTATTATGATTAATTTCTCTAATAAACCATAATTATTGTGTACCAGGACACACACAATGCTGGAATATACAGTGTGTGTGCGTTACACTCCTCACCTGGTGGATGACGTAGATGCCGTAGCTCAGCTGTTGTCTCTGCAGAAACGGATGCAGGTAATACAGGAGGTACTTCAAATGTTGTTCTCTGTTTCTGTGCGGAATGATTATAGCGGTACGATGCAAAGCCTCACAGTTTGGCGGCCTGTAGCGCCCCCCACGCACCACTAGTGGATTCTTCTTCTCCACCTGAGCGAGTGTGAGTCCTGAGTGGAAACTGACGTGGATGGGCCCACCTGTTGGAAAAGAAAAGGAAGTATAGAACTAAAATTTCTATCCTTTTGCTTTTTATACAGATTTTATATTTATCTGACTTTTGCTTTTTTGTTTTCTTCTTGTTACTTTGATAGTTTATTCTTTACATTCTGGACAGTCGTACTAAGCATTTCACTACATATTGTGCTGTGTATAATTTGTATGTGACAAATAAAATTTTAATTTGAAATATATAGCGTACAGCACTGTGTAGTATATCGTTTGTAGCGTGCACACTTACTGAGTAGCGGTGATGTTTTAGGGCAGTAGTGCATGTCCTCCTTGTTGGACAGTAACGACAGTTGGGATAGGTTGGCGTAGACATCGGCACCTGTGCGGTTCGTCCCGTGACCCACCCCGGCCGGCCCACTCAGCACGTCCAACTTGCGGAAGATCCGAAAAAAATACGTGACTCTCTTCTGGTAAGCCTCCCTGGATAGCAGGGCCATGACGATGAGCTGCACACCAAGCAGCATGAACAGATAGCGCCACTTGGAGTTCAGGGTGAGCATGGCGAGTCCGGTTCTCAGTGCAGTGTTTAAAAAACAAAAACAGAAACGGGTTTGAGGGGCTCTCAGTCTACGGAGGTTTCATATCTGATACAAGAGCTGCAGCGGCGTGACGGAGATGGCATGCGGGACATCCATTACAGCGTGAAGGACTTTTAAAAAATAAACTAACACATGATGGCAAGCTTGAAGACTATGAGGTGACTTGACTGACGTGCTGATAACGAGAAGGAAGCAGCTCTGATACGCAAAGCACTGCTGAGTTATCTAAAGTTTATCTGACTTATATCGGTGTAAAATAAACACACACAACTGATGTATGTGAGAGGGCAACTGGCAGAGTTCATGACACCACTTCCTGCTCTGGGGTGAACATGAAAAAAGAACAAGAAATTACTAAAGAAGAGATGAGGAAGAGGGAAGGGTGCGTGTGTGCGCGTGCACGGTTACAGTGTCTCCAATGCCACTACAGATCAAGGGGTCAATTGGTTGTCATTGGTGACTGGCTGGGCCAATCACAGGTCTCCATCTGAAAGGGAAAAAAACAAAAAGTCAGTTTCAGAAACAAGAAGAGTGATATACAGCTTCATGAGAGGAGCTGCAGTGAGGCGTGAGAACCATGTGATCACTGAATGAAACAGGGCGGTGTGGAATGAACAGAGACGGAATGGGACAGAAGAATTAACACAAGAATGAAGACGCAAGAAAGTGACTGCAAAAACAAACAAACAAACAGAAAAAAAAAACAGGAAAGGAATAACATGATCATAAACCCAGTGCTTACACACACACCCCGAAGTACACACACACACACACACAAACACACACACACACTTAAGACGACGACTCCAGCGGCAGCTCACGTGGTGCTGCTGCAGATCTTTGGCTCTGGAGGTGGAGGAAGTCTGTGCATCTGTTCTCGCGTCCTTTATTCCTCTGTATGTTAAGATTACTTTATTTTGATCCTAAGCTAGTGTTGTTGCTAGGATACAGAGAACACACTTTAACACCAAGCGCGATATTTTCTTCACAGTGTTCTACAGGTCACAACTATTTTCACTAAACACTGCACATCACACAGCAAAATAAACAGTACTATCAACGGGGCTGCAAACCAAATCAGATTACACATAACTGAACAGGGAGAAGGAGGAGTGAGAAAGATAGAGACAGAGAGAGAGAGAAAAGTAGTGAGAAAGACAAAGACAGAGAGAGAGGGAGAAGGAGGAGTGAGAAAGATAGAGACAGAGAGAGAGGGAGAAGGAGGAGTGAGAAAGATAGAGACAGAAAGAGAGGGAGAGAAGGAGGAGTGAGAAAGATAGAGACAGAGAGAGGGAGAAGGGGAGATGAGAAAGAAAGAGAGGGATAGAGACACAGATAGACAGACAGAGAGAGGGGGGAGTGAAACAGAGAGAGAGAGAGAGAGAGAGATAGAAAGAGCGATAGAGAGACAGTGAGGTAGACAGATATGTGTGTGTGATTACTGAGATTACATCACAGGATTCACACACACACACACACACACACACACACAGATCTATAATAAAATTACACACACACACACACACACACACAGATATCTATAATAAAATACACACACACACAGATATTTTACTGCGTGTGTGATTTCATTATAGATATCAGTGTGTGTGTATTTTATTATAGATATCAAATTAAAATTTATATTTGTCACATACAAATTATACACAGTACAATATGTAGTGAAATGCTTAAAACTCCCAGCAGTACCTGCTGGTGTTTTAAGCATTTCACTACATATTGTACTGTGTATAATTTGTATGTGACAAATAAAAATTTGAATTTGAATTTGATATCTATAATAAAATACACACACACACACACACACACACACACACACACACACACAGATATCTATAATAAAATCACACACACTGAAAACACTAATGTACACTGAGGAAATATGAGAGAGAGACAAATGGAGAGAGACAGAGAGAGAGAGAGAGAGAGAGAGAGAGAGCGCAAGACAGACACACACAGAGCGAGAGAGAGAGATACACACACACACAGAGCAAGAGAGAGACAGAGACAAACATGAAACTATTTGCAAAGCAAATCCGTGAAACAAAAACAATTGTAGAATCTGATACATGCGCGCGCACACACACACACACACACACACTCTTATAAACATTATCCACCCTCTCATTAATGAAACTTGTCGAGAGGAAGGAAAAAAAAAAAAAGTGTGCAATAGAGAAGAGAGAAAGCAAAGAAAAAGAGAATGTGAGTGTGTGAGTGTGTGAGAGAGAGAGAGAGAGAGAGAGAGAGAAGCTGTTCTATAGTCGTAACCCCTCAGCCAGGACGCCTGAGGCGCAGGATAAACTTTATACATTCAAGGTCACTGCACCAAGGTCAAAGGTCACATGTGCACCCCACGTACAGATGTAGGACTTCAGGAGTGCCTATGCAAAAGTTCAGAAAGCTGGCCTGTGCCGAGCAATGGCCCAGACAAAGTTACTGTCACGCTGTCCAACCGGCCGCCAGGCCAACAACAAGACCCCAAACCATAACTGGCTGATGGGTAAAAAGTGTTTGTGAAAGAGAGAGAGAGAGAGGGATAGAAAGAAAAAAAAGACAGACAAGCAGAGACAGGGAGACAAAAAGAGAGAGAGAGAGGGATACAGAGAGGGGGGAACAGAGAGAGAGAGGAGGATACAAAGAGAGAGAGAGAGGGAGGAAGGGACACAGAGAGAGAGAGAGAGAGAGAGAAAGAAAGAGAGAGAGGGAGAGAGAGGGGGGGAACAGAGAGAGAGGGGAGGATACAAAAAGAGAGAGAGAGAGAGAGAGAGAGGGAGGAAGGGACACAGAGAGAGAGAGAGAGAGAGAGAGAGAG